>JBBPBX010006804.1:48280-67234 GCA_038048925.1 Garcialebias charrua
GCTAGCCTGGCCCTCGCCTTCCTGCACAGCTCCGCTCAATTCTCATTTCCCTTCACTGCTCAGTCTGGGACTTCTCCCATAGACAACGATTTCTCCGGCTGATTTTTGACCGGACCAATCAGAGAACAGAAGGGGCGGAGTTTTTGGCCCCTAACCCACGCCCCCACCTGTCCCAGCGCGCAGCCAGCGAGCAGCCGCATGTTCTCATTCAAAGCGATGCAAAGCGATGCAGGACTGTTTTATATGTGACACAAATGTATTAATTTCCCCTTCTTAATCCCTTATCTGGAGTTTTCTTTTGTTTTTTTGCCAAAAGTCAAGTGATCGCTCCCTCCTCCCTCCTCCTCCTCCTCTCTCTCCGCTGAGTGCAAAGAATAAGGAAATGACTGAGGTTGTCACGAGAGAATTAAACTAGGGTTTTACGTTGCTGCCCGAGTCCCTGCATATTTTCTGGTCTTCTGGTGTGCTGGACCAGCGCTACATGGTTTTATTTTATTTTATTAGAACGTTTTATTAACATATAAACACAGAATATGCAGCGGCAGCGAGAGAAAATGCAGCAGGAGGCGGAGCTGAAGTCAAGTTCGGCAGAGCACAGAGGGGGAGGGAGCAGAATGCTTTCCCTGTTCAAAATTTTTCTAAGATCCAATGGTTTTGTTCCTCAGGCAGAGGCCACGCCTCCAGCAAGAATCGTTTCTCTATGGAGAAAGTCCAGACCCTAGTACGAAGCGAAGTGAAGGACAAGTCTGGTTTTAACCAGGCTAGTTTGTTGCTAGAGGGGGCGTGAACGAAGCTCAACCACCCACCTCCACCCCTCCTTGTCTCTCGACACTCCCATTTTCATGAGGGATTTTGAATCTGGTATGGGGGCGGAGCTACAGATCCACAGGGGGGTTAGAACCTGGACAATGTGTCAGCCTCATGGACAGAGATTGGAAGTTGGTTCCACAAGAGAGGAGCCTGACAACTGAAATATCTTCCTCCCATTCTGTTTCATTCTGTGACTGAGACGAGCTGGTCTGAAGCTCAGTCCTCACCTCCTTCTACAGGTGTGCAGTGGAGAGCATCCTGTGCTCCAGCATCAATGTGTGGCATGGAGGCTGCACAGCTGCAGAAAGAAAAGCTCTGCAGAGAGTGGTGAAGGCTGCACAGAAGATGTTGGAGTCAGTCTCCCCACCATCACAGACATCTACACCTCCAGATGCAGGAAGAGGGCCACCTGCATCATGAAGGACCCCACTCACCCAGCACACACACTTTTTGCCCCACTCCCCTCAGGAAGGAGGTTGAGGAGCATTAAGTGTAGAACCACTAGACTGAGGAACAGCTTCTACCCTGAAGCTGTTAGACTCATGAATATCTAACCAGAATAATCACTGTGAAATATCACATCATGTTGCTGCTGATCTGTTTCATGTTGCTGCTGATCTGTTTCATATTGCTGTGTTCATGCGGGCTCATCTGCTCATATAGACTCATGTTCGTGCTGCTGTTTGAAGTATTGTTTTCATGCTATTAGTGCTTATGTATTTTTAGTTAATGTTTTTCTTAGTTCATATCTTAGATGTGGACTGAGAATCTTCACCAGCATCTTAGATGTTATTACCGTTTTTCTTTTGCATTTTATTGTTGGATGTAACTGGGACCCTGTGTACACAATTTCGTTCCACCACATGTACCTGTGGGGTGTATGACAAATAGGGATGCACCGATACCAGATTTTTGAAAACCGAGTACAAGTACAAGTACTTACATTAAAGTACTTGCCGATACCAAGTACCGATACAAGTACTAATTAATATTTTTAAAAATCATTCTAATTAACTTAAACTGTTTATTTTCATTAGACACTTCAAACATAAATAAACAAAGTACATTACTATTGGTAATCTGTAAAGTATGTCCAAACTTGTACAAAAAAATAAAATGTTTTACATTTGAACTCTTACATAGTCAATGAAATGAAATGAAACTGGTATCGGGTACTGTAGTATCGGAGCCCTTTAATGAGTACAAGTACGAGTAAACGCACATGGTATCGGACCGATACCCGATACTGGTATCGGTGCATCCCTAATGACAAATAAAGAACCGTGAATCCTTGAATCCATGTTTTTGGAAACTGAACCACAAGTAAACCTGCAGTCTGAGAGTAAAGTGCTTTGTTAGGAAAATATGGAACAATAAGATATGTAATATAAGATGGAGCTAGGTTGTTGAGAGCTTTGTAGGTTAGAAGTAAGATTTTTAATTCAATTCTGGATTTGATAGGGAGCCAATGGAGAGAAGCTGCAGAGATATGATCTATCCCACTAACTAAGACTCTGTCAGCAGCATTTTGGATCAACTGAAGACTTTTTAAAGAAGTATTTGGACACCAGATAATAAACCATTGCAATAATCAAGTCTAGACGTAAGTTTTTCTGCATCATTTTTAGATCAGATGTTTCTAATTTTAGTGATATTACACAGGTGGAAGAAGGCAGTTCTAGTAGTTTTTAATGTGGGGGATAAAAGACATGTCCTGACCAAAAATAACACCAAGATTTTTAACATTAGAACTGCAGACCAGATTAATGTCAACTAAGGAGGGTGAAAGACTGAAATATTAATTCCTAAGATGCTCAGGTCCAAAAACCAAAACCTCAGTCTTATCTGTGTTCAAAAGGAGAAAATTAACAAAAAGTAACCGTCCAGAGGAACTGACTTATAGTTGGATTTTTTTTAAACCTGGATTACTGACCCAGCCAGCATGCACAGGTGGGCCCCATATGGTATACATATGTGCAACAAACATGGGCCCCAAAAGGTTTTGTCCACGGTTTCCATGGTGGCCCCACATGGGTTGGCCCAGATAGATTTTAATGGGCCCTGACTGGGTTTTCAGTGGGACCCATATGTTTAACTTAAATGAGACCCATGTAAAACCCATGTGTGTACCTTGAAGAATATCTACCTGGGACTAAACTGGGTCCCAACTGGGCTAAAAATATGGGTAATAAGTGGGTTTGTCCACAGTTTCCATGGTGGCCCCACATGGGTTGGCCCAGATAGATTTTAATGGGCCCTGACTGGGCTTTCAGTGGGACCCAGATGTTTAACTTAAATGAGACCCATGTAAAACCCATGTGTGTGCCTTGAAGAATATCTACCTGAGACTAAACTGGGTCCCAACTGGGCTAAAAATATGGGTTATAAGTGGGTTTGTCCACAGTTTCCATGGTGGCCCCACGTGGGTTTGCCCGGATAGACTATAATGGGCACTGTCTGGGCTTTCAGTGGTTCCCAGATGGTTAATTTACATGAGGCTCATTACAGACCCATGTGTGTTCTTACCAGCATAATTTATGTGTCGGATTTTCCGATCCAACCTGCCGAGAGCACGTATATTGCACCATACTCTGTGACTTCTGTCTTAACATTGTGTGAGTTACACTCAAAGAACACTCTGAGCCTCACAACAGATAATACCCAATCTTTAACAAGAGGCAGTTCTATAACACAGATGTCCTTCTGACTCATGGTGCAGCCCGGAACACTAAAATACTGCTAAACATTATGGGAAATCAACATAGTCCACTCCCCGTTTTTGATTGTGGCACTATGAGTTGTAATTCTTGTTGGCTTTGATCAACGGATACAGATTTAAACTATAATTGAACACTAATATACCGCTAAGCATGATGGGAAATCAACACGGTTCACTTCCTGTTTTTTAGTTTAGTTTTTGATTGTGGCACTATGAGTTGTAATTCTTGTTGGTTTTGATCAACAGATACAGATTTAAAATATACATTGAATTTATAAAAATATACATTGAATTTATAAATGTAAATTCAATGTACAGTTTAAATCTGTATCTGTTGATCCCACATTTATACCACTTGGGATAAATACAGTTAGCCCACATGGGCTTCCCATGCTGGGCACATTATACTAAAATCACATGGGTCCTATATACTGATGCACATGTCTGTCCCATTCCCAGTTAGCCCACATAAAAAAATGAGCTGGGGCCTATATTATATATGCCCAGGTTGAAGCCATGTAAGATCATCCCACATTTAGCCCACTTGGGGTAAATACAGTTAGCCCACATGGGCTTCCCATGCCGGGCCCATTATACCAAAACCACATGGGTCCCATATAATGATGTCCATTTCTGTCCCATTCCAAGTTAGCCCACATAAAAATGAACTGGGGCCTGTATATCCATGCCAAGGCTGAACCCATGTAAGGTTATACTATATATTGGCATAGACCGGATGTGTACAGTTCTTTAAATGAAGCTTGTCCATCTGGATACAGCTATCTGCAGAGAGCCCGCAGCACTGGCCGCGGTGGTGGTCTGGCTGTAATCTACCGCAGTAGTTTAAGGCTGTCGCATCTGGTTTCTCAGGATTTTTCTTCTTTTGAATGTCTGGCTTTCAGCTTCAAAGCCCCACTCCTGATGAATGTTATATTAATTTATAGACCTCCCAAACCGCATGTTTCATTTAACTCAGAGATACATGACCTCTTCACTTATTTCTGCACCTCCCCTGTGAAGACTATTTTTCTTGGCGACTTGAATATCCACGTGGACAATTCCTCTTCACCTCTGGCAACAGATTTTAAGTCTCTTTTGGATTCTCTTAATCTCACTCAACATGTTGACGCCCCTACGCACAGCAGGGGGCATACTCTGGATTTGGTGATTACAGACACTGTACTCATCAATAACTTATCTGTATATGACCTGGGTGTCTCAGACCACAGGGTCATCTCCCTGGAAGTGCCTTCATCTTCGCCTGCTTCAAACCCAAAACGACCCATCCAGTTCCGTGACCTTAAAAACATTTCCCTTGATGTTCTGTCTGCTGATCTTCACACCCTGACCGCTGTCAATCATCCTTCTGCAGATGACTCTGTGGATTACTACAACCAATCTCTTGGGGAGCTCCTGGACCTACATGCTCCCTTGAAAACAAGACTGGTGTCTTTCTCCCGTTCAGCCCCTTGGTACACTGATGAGCTGCGCAAGATGAAGGCAACTGGCCGTGCTATCGAGAGACGTCTAAAATCATCTGGTCTCTCGGTACATAAGCAGGCGTACAAAGAACATCAGAAAGCGTACGCCTATTCTCTTAAAGAAGCACGCTCCAAATATTATTCTAACATCATCAACACCTGCCCTGGAAACTCTAAACAGCTCTTCTCCACAATAACTCGTCTGCTTAATCCCATTAAACAAACTCTTGAGGACTCTGCTCAAAAATGCGAGCTGTTTCTTTCATCTTTTAAAACCAAAATTGACACTATCAGATCTCAGCTCCACAACCTCCCTGTTCTCAGTGTGCCATCTACCCGTCTGCATTCTGGGACCCTTAACAGCTTTGACGAAGTTGTTCAGAGTGAGGTGGAGGCCATCATCAAGAAAATGAAGCCTTCATCCTGCGCCCTGGATCCTTTCCCCTCGTCTCTCATAAAATCCAATCACTCTGCAATAGGCCCACTTATCACTCAAATAATAAATCAGTCTCTTCAATCTGGTCATGTTCCACTGCCTCTAAAAACTGCCATCATTAGGCCTCTTCTGAAAAAATCTAATTTGGATCCCGACATTTTTTCTAATTACCGCCCAATTTCACACCTCCCTTTTCTGTCTAAAGTGCTGGAAAAAGCAGTTGCTGCTCAGCTGCAGGATCACTTACAACAACACTCCCTGTATGAGAAGTTCCAGTCTGGATTCAGGGCAGCTCACAGTACTGAGACTGCACTGCTGAGAGTTACTAATGATGTCCTCTTGGCTGCTGACACTGGCTCTCCCTCCATCCTTGTCCTCCTTGACCTCACTGCAGCCTTCGACACTGTGGACCATAGTATCCTCCTCCACCGTCTTCATGTGGAGGTCGGTCTCTGTGACACCGTCCTGGACTGGTTTAAATCTTTCCTCTCCAATAGGCTGGAATGTGTTAGTCTTGGCAACGCCACGTCCCAGACAGTCTCTGTCTCCTGTGGTGTCCCTCAGGGGTCGGTTCTGGGGCCCCTGTTGTTTTCCCTTTACATGCTGCCTTTAGGTCAAATTATTAATCAGTTCAACATTTCTTTTCACTGTTATGCCGACGATACACAGCTTTACATCAGGACTGGAGCATCCTCATCTTCCACCTTGTCATCTCCATCTTCACTCACTGCCCTCTCTGCCTGCCTGGAGGCAATTAGGGCATGGATGAATCAGAACTTTCTTCAATTAAACTGCTCCAAGACCGAGGCCATACTGATTGGCACCCCTCACCAGGTACAGACATCTACTATAACAACACTTTCCTTTTCTGGACAAGACATCCCCCTCTCCACCTCTGTTACTAATCTTGGAATAAAAATGGACTCCAATCTTACATTTGAAAATCACATTAAGCTTCTGTTTAAAACTTGCTTCTTCCATCTTCGAAACATCTCTAGACTTCGCCCATCCCTAACTTTTTCCGATGCTGAGAAGCTCGTCCATGCTTTTGTCTCCTCCAGGCTCGACTACTGCAACTCCCTGTTTATTGGAATCCCTGGCAAAAACCTTCAGAAACTTCAATATATTCAAAACAGTGCTGCAAGGATCTTGTTGCGAGTTCGTAAATTTGAACATATTACGCCCATTCTTCATAACCTTCATTGGCTTCCTGTCGCCTACAGAATTCAGTACAAAACTGCTCTCATTACACATCAATGCTTACATGGAGCTTCACCAGATTATCTGAAGGATATTCTTATTCCACACTCATCCACCCGGTCGCTGCGGTCACAGAACAGTAATCTCCTTCACATTCCGAGAACCAAATTAAGGACCATGGGAGACCGGGCTTTCAGTGTGGCTGCCCCCCGCCTGTGGAACTCTCTTCCTGACTGTCTGAGGGTCCCACAGTCTGTGGTTGACTTTAAGAGCGGCTTGAAGACCTTTCTTTTCAACCGAGCATACTCTGCCTCCTCATGATTCTACTTTTGATCTTAGTTGATACTGTTATTGATTTTACTTGTTTTATTGACATTTAATTTCTGTTGCACCGTGTAGCACTTTGAGATTTTCATTAATGAAAAGTGCGTTATAAATTGAATTCATTATTATTATTATTATTATACGACACTTATCCCACTTGGGGTCAATATAGTTAGCACACATGGGCTTCCCATACTGTGACCATTATACTAAAACCACATGGGTCCCATATAATGATGACCATTTCTGTCCCATTCCCAGTTAGCCCACATAAAAATGTACTGGGCCTTATATATCCATGCCCAGGTTGAACCCATGTAAGGTGATCCCACATTTATACCACTTGGGATGAATACAGTTAGCCCACATGGGCTTCCCATGCTGAGCACATTATACTAAAATCACATGGGTCCCATATACTGATGCATATATCTGTCCCATTCCCAGTTAGCCCAAATAAAATTAAACTGGGGCCTATATATCTATGCCCAGGTTCAACCCATGTAAGGTCGGCCCACTCTTATACCACTTGGGATAAATACAGTTAGCCCACATGGGCTTCCCATGCTGGGCCCATTATACCGAAACCACATGGGTCCCATATAATATTGCCCATTTCTGTCCCATTCCCAGTTAGCCCACATAAAAATGTAGTGGGCCCTATATATCCATGCCCAGGTTGAACCCATGTAAGGTGATCTCACATTTATACCACTTGGGATAAATACAGTTAGCCCACATGGGCTTCCAATGCTGGGCCCATTATACCAAAACCACATGGGTCCCATATAATGATGCCCATTTCTGTCCCATTCCCAGTTAGCCCACATAAAAATGTATTGGGCCCTATATAACCATGCCCAGGTTGAACCCATGTAAGGTGATCCCACATTTATACCACTTGGGATAAATACAGTTAGCCCACATGGGCTTCCCATGCTGGGCCCATTATACCAAAACCACATGGGTCCTTTATAATATTGCCCATTTCTGTCCCAATCCCAGTTAGCCCACATAAAAATGTAGTGGGCCCTATATATCCATGCCCAGGTTGAACCCATGTAAGGTGAGCCCACATTGATACCACTTGGGATAAATACAGTTAGCCCACATGGGCTTCCCATGCTGGGCCCATTATACTAAAACCACATGGGTCCCATATAATAATGCCCATTTATGTCCCATTCCCAGTTAGCCCACATAAAAATGTAATGGGCCCTATATATCCATGCCCAGGTTGAACCCATGTAAGGTGAGCCCACATTGATACCACTTGGGATAAATACAGTCTGCCCACATGGGCTTCCCATGCTGGGCCCATTATACTAAAACCACATGGGTCCCATATAAAATTGCCCATTTCTGTCCCATTGCCAGTTAGCCCACATTAATCCTGTATAGGACCCATATATTTAGCCCAACAGGGCTCACAAAATGGGTTCCTTTATGGGATAACCATATGGGTCTCATGCAGTTAGCCCAGATAAATCCCATGCCCACTCATTACCCAACTAGCCCACAATAACCCCATGTGGGGCCCAACTATGCATGTTGGCTGGGTAAGGTGGTGGTCATCACACCATTGAACAAATGATTGAACCTCATTAAAATATGATGAGGAGTCCATATCCTCATGCAGCAAGCTGAGAATAGCAGTGTCATCAGAGAATTTAAAAACATAATTCCCGGGGCAGCTGCTGACGCAATCATTTGTGTAAATGGTGAAGAGGACAGGAGAGGTAACGCAGCCCTGGGGAACCCCAGTGCTGATGGACCTTGGCTCTGATAAGGTTTTATTGACTCTAACAAGCTGTGATCTTTTTGTTAAAAAAGAATAAAACCATTTAATAAGAAGAGGGTTAAGATTCATCTGCTGTAATTTCTTAATAAGCAGGTGAGGCTGTACGGTATTAAAAGCAGAGCTAAAATCTATAAACAGAAGACGGGCGTAGGCCTTTGGGTTTTCAAGATGTTTAAGAGTTAGGTGTGTGATGCCATTAATAGCATCATCTGTACCCCGTCTCTGTCTGTAAGCAAACTGGAAAGGATCAAGACCAGGGTTTATCTCTGATTTCAACAGGGACGCAACATATTTCTCAAAACACTTCATAACTATTGATGTTAGTGCCACTGGTCTATAGTCATTATTCTCAGATGGACTTGATTTCTTGGGGATCGGAATAATAATTGACTTCTTCCAAAAAGAAGGAACCGTATGTTGGTCAAGTGATTGCTGAAAAATAGGGCACCAGACTGGAGTGAGCTCTTCAGCACAGGTTTTTAAAAGAAAGGCAGAAATACCATCAGGACCAGCAGATTTATTTTTACTAACTCCACTAAACAGCGCCTGAATTTTGTAAGGATTAACTTCCAGTTTGGTACAGGAATCATCAAGATCAATGGACTGAAGAACTTCATCACACTTTGAAGTAGGATCTTGTGTTTCAAACCTCATAAAAAAATTGTTGAGCTCATTAGCTTTTTTAAGATCATCATCTGTGATGAGACACTTTCTCTTTGTAGTCATATTGACTGCTGTTTTCATAGAGTCCCATAACTTTTTTGGATCCTTCGATGCAAAGTTCTTCTCCATAATGTCCCTATGTTTGTTCCTAGCTTCTCTCAGTCTTTGGTCGAGTTCTTTTTGCACTATTTTCAACCCTGTATAGTCCTGTTTTTTAAAGGCTATTTTCTTGCGGTTAATACAGTTCTTAACTTCTTTATTGCAGTTCTGACAATAAAGTTGACTTTGACTTTGACTTTGACTTATTGCAGCTTTTGCAACTCACTTTACGTTCTGGACAGTCTGGAGCATCAGCAAGATGTGTTGATGAACCACATCTAAAACAACCTCGGTTCTGTTTCTGTGTTGCTACAGGATCAGTAGAATTATAACTCCTCATTTTAGGTCTGAACTGTTGCTTTGGCTTTACTTTCACCACTTGCACAGCTGCTTGTGACTCAGACCTGAGGCTTTGCGCGTGCGAGTCAGACATGAGGCTTTGCGCGTGCACAATTGCAGCTTCCACTTGACATGCAATTTTTATTGCTGCATCCAGTGTGAGGTTTCCATCTGTCTGCAGTAACAGCTTCTCACGTATTCTTGGTGAACTGGCATGCTCTATGAGTTGATCCCGTATCATTTCATCTGCGTTTCTAGCAAAGTCGCACGTGGCAGCCAGCTCGCGTAGCGTGCCCACGTATTCAGCAACAGTCTCATGCGGTCTCTGCGTTCTTTGCCTAAACTTATGTCGCTCCACCACAACGTTTATTGCTAGGGTAAAATGCGCTCGCAGTGCAGCCACAGCTGAATCATAAGTGGTACCTGTGTTTGTAAGTGTATAAAATACACGTTGTCCTTCCGTGCCCAGGTAGTGTAGGAGCAGTGCACGTGTCCTCATGTCGGGCCAGTCATCCCCTTCTGCGTGAATAGCAAGCAGGTAGTTTTCAAACATCCTCATCCATATGTCGAACGGAATTGCAGGTTGTCCGGCGGATGGTAGAAACAATGCAGGAAGAGGCACAACATATCCCATCCTCGTCGCCAATTTGTGGTGTACCGATATCAGGAGGTAATAATGCAGCAGGACGCAGGCATGAACTTCAGAACCAATCTTTTACTTCAACTCTTATTCTAAGCAATCCTACACACAAGGTTACAGCGCCCTCCAGAGGTATAATGCAGAACTGAATACACAACAGCTGTCATATTGTAAAGTTTGCAGATGATACAGCTGTGGTGGGTTGCATCATGAACAATGATGAGTCCAGCTACAGGCAGGAGGTGGAACATCTGGAGAGCTGGTGCAAGGACAATAACCTTCACATAAATGTGAAGAAGACAAAGGAGATGATTGTGGACTTCAGAAGGAACAAACACACCCACACCCCACTGAACATAAGTGGATCTGCAGTGGAAGTGGTCTCCAGCTACAAGTACTTGGGTGTACACTTGAATGATAACCTCAGCTGGACCAACAACACCACCAGCCTGATCAAAAAAGGTCATCAGAGACTCTACTTCCTCAGACGGCTGAGACGAGCTGGTCTGAGTAGCCCGGTCCTCACCTCCTTCTACAGGTGTGCAGTAGAGTGTATCCTGTGCTCCAGCATCAACGTGTGGCATGGAGGCTGCACAGCTGCAGAAAGAAAAGCTCTACAGAGAGTGGTGAAGGCTGCACAGAGGTCTGTCGGAGTCAGTCTCCCCACTATCACAGACATTTACACCTCCAGATGCAGGAAGAAGGCCACCTGTATCATGAAAGACCCCACTCACCCTGCACACACACTTTTTGCCCCACTCCCCTCAGGAAGGAGGTTGAGGAGCATTAAGTGTAGAACCACTAGACTGAGGAACAGCTTCTACCCTGAGGCTGTTAGACTCATGAATAAATAAATAATAAGAATAATCACTGCAAAATATCACATCATGCTGATGCTGATCTGTTTTCTTGTTGCTGTGTTCATCTGTGACCATTTGCTCATATAGATTCATGTTCGTGCGGCTGTCTGTTTGTAATGATTTTGTTTTTCTATTACATTAGTGCTTAGTGTATTTCTAGTTGATGTTTTTCTTAGTCAATCCTAGATGTTATTACTGTTTTTCTCTTACATTTTGTTATTGAATGTAACTGGGACCCTGTGTACATAATCTCGTTTCATCACATGTACCACATGCGGTGCAAATGACAATAAAGATTCTCTGACTCTCTGACTCTCTCTCTCTCTGAACATTAGATGTTAGAATTATTTGGAAACCTGAAATGGCATTGTAAATATAAGTTCCATATTGCATTAAAATGAAGCGTTGCTACCTGACACGAAAAATCTCAATGTGTAGTATCCTTTATTTCACCAGGAATGTGAAGTGGAATGTGGAGAAACCTGTAGAGATAGTGTTTTGATTTTAATGTGTGCAAAAATTGCATGCTGTCTAAAAATAATTGATTAATGTGTAATGATACCTTACAAATGTATCATTTGAATGAACTGTCAAAAATAAAATTACAACAATACTTTGTATTTTTTTTTTTTTTGGACAAGCATCAATGAACATTTTGAGGAAAAACCACTTAAAAATCTGATTTTGTCCCTGTTAGTTAGCAATGTTTGTTTATTTCCAAATTGGACATGTTGAAATACAAATATCTTTTGTGTTTTCCACTTTAATAATAATAATAATAATAATGAATTCAATTTATAACGCACTTTTCATTAATGAAAATCTCAAAGTGCTACAAGGTGCAACAGAATTAAATGTCAATAAAACAAATAATAAAACAATTAAAATCAATAACAGTATCAGCTAAGATCAAAAGTAGAATCATGAGGAGGTAGAGTATGCTCGGTTGAAAAGAAAGGTCTTCAAGCCGCTCTTAAAGTCAACCACAGACTGTGGGGCTCTCAGACAGTCAGGAAGAGAGTTCCACAGGCGGGGGGCAGCCACACTGAAAGCCCGGTCTCCCATGGTCCTTAATTTGGTTCTCGGAATGTGAAGGAGATTACTGTTCTGTGACCGCAGCGAACGGGTGGATGAGTATGGAATAAGAATATCCTTCAGATAATCTGGTGAAGTTCCGTGTAAGCATTGATGTGTAATGAGAGCAGTTTTGTACTGAATTCTGTAGGCGACAGGAAGCCAATGAAGGTTATGGAGAATGGGCGTAATATGTTCAAATTTACGAACTCTCAACAAGATCCTTGCTGCACTGTTTTGAATATATTGAAGTTTCTGAAGGTTTTTGCCAGGGATTCCAATAAACAGGGAGTTGCAGTAGTCGAGCCTGGAGGAGACAAAAGCATGGACGAGCTTCTCAGCATCGGAAAAAGTTAGGGATGGGCGAAGTCTGGAGATGTTTCGAAGATGGAAGAAGCAAGTTTTAAACAGATGCTTAATGTGATTTTCAAATGTAAGATTGGAGTCCATTTTTATTCCAAGATTAGTAACAGAGGTGGAGAGGGGGATGTCTTGTCCAGAAAAGGAAAGTCTTGTTATAGGAGATGTTTGTACCTGGTGAGGGGTGCCAATCAGTATGGCCTCAGTCTTGGAGCAGTTTAATTGAAGAAAGTTCTGATTCATCCATGCCCTAATTGCCTCCAGGCAGGCAGAGAGGGCAGTGAGTGAAGATGGAGATGACAAGGTGGAAGATGAGGATGCTCCAGTCCTGATGTAAAGCTGTGTATCGTCGGCATAACAGTGAAAAGAAATGTTGAACTGATTAATAATTTGACCTAAAGGCAGCATGTAAAGGGAAAACAGCAGGGGCCCCAGAACCGACCCCTGAGGGACACCACAGGAGACACAGACTGTCTGGGACGTGGCGTTGCCAAGACTAACACATTCCAGCCTATTGGAGAGGAAAGATTTGAACCAGTCCAGGACGGTGTCGCAGAGACCGACCTCCACATGAAGACGGTGGAGGAGGATACTATGGTCCACAGTGTCGAAGGCTGCAGTGAGGTCAAGGAGGACAAGGATGGAGGGAGAGCCAGTGTCAGCAGCCAAGAGGACATCTTTGGTAACTCTCAGCAATGCAGTCTCTGTACTGTGAGCTGCCCTGAATCCATACTGGAACTTCTCATACAGGGAGTGTTGTTGTAGGTGATCCTGCAGCTGAGCAGCAACCTGCAGCTGAGCAGCAACAACTTTAGATTGATAAAACTGTTTACTCAATTACATTACAACCTAAATGTGATTTAATCCTATTTTAATAATACAGGGTCCCATGTAATGTTGAAAGATGGAGAATACAAAATGTCTCAAATGATTTATTTGTATTTTAGCTAAAAAGAAAAGATGTTGCACACACTCATACATTGTCACTTAAAACAATAATATAGCTACTTTGCAGCGGGGAAGTCCCGCTCTGCATCAAACAGTAGCTGGTGGATTTTGAATTTTATGAGGATCTTGTGAGTGGCATCAACACGAGTCAGAATGCCTGCAACCATGCCTCCAAACAGTTCGTCTTCACTTTCATGCAGCTTTCTGTTGTACTCATTTATTTTGTCCTTCTCCAAATTGACCCAATCCCTCTCTGCCTTTAACTGTTCCCTGTCATTGCTCAGCCGCTCCCACTCCTGAGCAAGCCACACTTTCTCCCGGTTGATCTGATCCCAGTCCAAATTGTGCGCTTTCTGAATGTCGCCCCTTTCCTGCTGTACATTTTCCCTCTCTTGAGATAGCTTCTCTATCAGATGCGCAACAGGGTCAGCTACCCTGCGTTTGTTTGGTTGCACAATGGCGCCGGAATCCTGAGGGGAACCACTGACTGAGCTGTCGCTTTTGCTACTGCTGCTTGACCCTGGCAAGGGTCGAGGTGGTACGGGTATGGGCACCGTTGGACACGGAGTAATTGGCGTGGAGGACCTGCGCAGAGGAAAACACCCTACGTTTGAAGTACTGCCAGTTTGATGGCCGGTAGGCGTGAGGTTGTGAGAGATGATGGGTGTGATGGACTCATGGTCGATGGTGGTGACGGTCTGGTCCATGGGGGTGAGGGTCTGGTCGACGTGGGTGACGGTCTGGTCGATGGGAGTGACGGTCAGGTCGAGGCACCACGTATCGTCCTGTGCTTGGCTCTGTGGTGTTTCTTCAGGCTAAAAAACAGACATTGACATCCATCAGTACAAAATGAAACAGTAACGTATACAATGCACATATGTCTTAAATAAAAACAAATGTTTGTGTAATTGTTAGCTTAATAAACAGAAGGTGAAGCATCAACACACATATAGGCTAAATTTGTTTACAGTTGAGCTGTGCAGATCCAAAATAGCTATTTCCACTATTTCACATTTACTGGCCAGCAGCTTGATTTATATTTTCATTAAGCCATGTTTTGGTCATTCATTCTCACAGTTTATTATTTATTTCAATGACTACAAAGGGGAAACAACACATGGCAGGCTGCACAGCATGGCCTGCTGTATTCCATGCTATGCTAGCTGTAATAAAGCAGTACTAACTTTTTTCTTTCATTTTTACCTCTTTTTCCATATTTGTGTCCGTTTCTCGTGTTTTATAAACCTCGACAGCCAACTCAGCTCCACAACGATGATTGGCACTGGTTTGTTGGTGCCAGGATCGCCACTTCTGGTCACCCTCTTCTTGGCCTTCATGAAGCGATCCCGCATGTTTTTCCAAGCTTTTCTACAGACTGCTTCCTCCTTCTGCATCGCTTCTGCAATCTCCTTCCATGAATTCTGTGCCATTTGCACATCTTTGTGTTCTCTCATAGAGGGATCATACAAATGGCGATACAGCCGGATGCGTTCAGCCAGAGCAGCTTCGAAAGCGTCCATCTTGTTTTGAGCCCAGTCCGTCAATGGCGCGGCGCGTGCACTAGCCTTGCAGAGTTTCAAAAATTCGGAGGTGCACGACAAGCGCCAAACCGACTCGCGGGGCCTACGCGCAGGGGCGGGACTGTGATATTGTGTCACTTTTGGCACTTTTGACATCCCTGCTCTAAACGGACACTGTCCATCCGAACCCGGCTCTTGAGGCCGGAGCTAACTGGCTAAACAGCCGAACACAGCCGAACACCGCCGGACACTGTCGGAAACTGCGTAATCGGCTTCAAAATAATAATACAGTAATAATAATAATAATAATACTTTATTTATAAAGCCATTTAAAACAACCGCAGCTGAAACAAAGTGCTGTACACATGAAATTAAGAACATTTAAACACACACAAATTTTTTTTTTTTCATAGTTTTATTAAATATGATAGCTCGTAAATTCGGAACCTTGTATGTCGATGTCCTCGTAAATCGAGGACAACCTGTAATTTCATTCAGGATCAATAAAGTATCTACCGTATTTTCTGGAATAGGCCTATAGGTTGCACCGGAATATAGGTCGCATTGTCCAGTTATTGCCAAAAAATTGGAAAAATCCATATACGGGTCGCACCTGAATATAGGTCGCACCTGAATATAGGTCACACCTACGTCACCGCCGACGTAACGCGTCATCCACCGCTGACGTGACGCGTCACCCCTGAGACAACCCGGAAATGTGGACCGTGCTTAGCTCTGCTGCAAATGTCTGCCACAGGAGCACACAGCAAGGCTTTTAAGAAGATTAACACTAAAAAAACAACTATTTGTTTGATAAAAATTATAGCAAATATGTGTCTGAGCTGAACTTTTCCTTAAAGGGGACCACAGATGCAAAATTCACTTTTTAATGTTTTTTTTACTCAACTTTGGGTATTTACTTCATAAAAAAACAGTCCTTGTGCCAAAAAAATGCACCCAGTGGTTTATTTACTCTAAGTAGATTTATTTATTTTTGATAAATACACCTGGATTCACACTTCCTGCAGTTATTGACGTCACAAGCCGTAGCCAATCACCTCAAACCTGAGTCCAGCCCCTCACCTAGCAACCCCTGGTTAGGCTCAACCCACTTCTGTATTAAACACATGACTGTTGTTTTTCATGATTTCATCTCATCTTTTGTTTATATGTTCTTAATTTCATGTGTACAGCACTTTGTTGCAGCTGTGGTTTTTTTTAAATGGCTTTATAAATAAAGTATAATTGTTATTTTTATGTTTTAGTTCAATTTTTAGTGTATTTGCGATCGCTCCCAACGCGCAGCCGGCAAAAATTAAACGAGCGGACTCCCGGCATAGGGACCGGCGGCAACGGGACACTGCTTCTGGCGGATGGAGCGGAGCTTCAATTGTACAGCCTCGTTGCAGCGTCCCAGCAGCCTCACAGCAGCGAGGACCTTCTCCTTATGGATTAATTTACGGGAGACACTTGGTGAACTTTGTGTTGTCTTGACTGGAACAGCGATAACTCCCAAAATCGCCGCGTGCAACGAGCGGAGCTGGCAAACACCGGAAGAGGAACAAGCTAACATTAGCATCGGATTCGGGTGGTCTCATGCTAAAAGGAGCAGCAAATTGCGGCGCGCTCAGACGGGTTTCGGTAAGTTATCTTAAGCTAGCACTAACAGTAAGTCAAATGAGTAATAAAAAAAGAGCTAATTTTAAAACAACAACACATTACAGATACTGGCTGTTACAGAGGGCGTAAACAGATCTTTGAAGGGCGTGGACTTCAGAACTTCTATCAGAAACCGGTCGTTCAAAACGAAAGTTAAAAATGGCAGAATTAAAAAGGGTATAATTGATTATCTAATAATTATTTTGTGCATTAAATTGAAGGAATAGGGTCTGGATATCCCACAGAAATACCATAAAAATTTAAAAAACACATCTGAGGCCCCCTTTAATAAATTAACGTAATTGTGAAATGAGCTGGATTTAAAAATTTAGCAGCCGAAAGTGATAAAAAACCATAAATAGGTCACACCTAAATATAGGTTGCAGGGCATGCAAAAATGATAAAAAGCTGCGACCTATATTCCTGAAAATACGGTATCTATCTATCTATCTGTCTGTCTGTCTGTCTGTCTGTCTGTCTGTCTGTCTGTCTGTCTGTCTGTCTGTCTGTCTGTCTGTCTGTGTCTGTCTGTCTGTCTGTCTGGCTGAGAAGGTCCTGGCTGCAGACTGTAGCGCGGACCGGTGTCAGTCCCGGAAGTGGTTATTACACTCCGGAAATGAAGGGGGCGCTAGTGGCGCTATTAGGGGGGCACTAGTGGCGCTATTAAAACACGCAACAACAACAAAATGAATGGAAATTAATATTTTAAAGGCACTAGTGGCGCTATTCTAAAAAAAAAATAATGGAAGTTAATATTTTAAAGGCGCTAGTGGTGCTATTACAATTTTTTTAAATGGAAATTAATATTTTAAAGACAAATGTTTATGTTTATTAAATTTGTTCATTTTTTTTTTTACAAAAGAAACAATACAAGACAATCCCATAAATGATAATGTACAAAATATAAAAAAATGAAAGGTAGCAGAAAGAAGAATAAATCTTATTATATCTGCCCCTTTTTTCAAACAATCAGATTAAACAATAATAATCTTCCACCAACAGTACAAAATGACTAACTCTTTCTAATTTTCTAACTAATACAATACACATTACGTCATATATTTTTTTTAACAAATTCATTTTGATCATTTTCTTAAATGTAAACATTGACTTGGCATTTTTAACTACATTCTCCAAGCCATTCCATAATCTAATTCCCTGGATTGAGGTAGAACGTCCCTTCAAACTAGTTCTGAATTGTGGTTTTACAAACATCTCTGTCCCCTTAAGATTATAACAACTTTGTCTTTTAACAAAATGCATTTGGATATTTAAAGGTAATGCATTATTTTGAGCCCTATACATAACTGATAAAATATTATAGTCTACCAAATCATGGAACTTCAATAACTTCAGTTGATAAAATAATGTACAAATGTACATTAGGAACACTATCATCCATTAATTATCATACATGCACACTTATCCCTATTACAATTTTTTTTAATGGAAATTAATATTTTAAAGACAAATGCATTACATTAGGAACACATTTATCCATTCATTAATTATCATACACACACGCTTATCCCTATACTGTAGTGGGTTTGCCAGAGCTGCATTCCAAAAACTATAATATGCTTGGTTGCAGGTGAGCTCAAATATTATCGTTGTTTACCATAATGTGTCATTGGAAACTTCATAAACTGCGCTCAAATATCCAATTGTTTCAAAACCCAAAGGGATTAATTAACACTCAGTGAGAGAAAGTAGTTTTTAGAATGTTTGTCAAGAAATGATCTTCAGCAGTCGGATCCCGGCAGTAGACGTTGCAAGAATGGTTCACTGTGGATGAATAAATTTGATTCTATATGAAAACATTTTTAAATAGTCACCGGATACATAAATTAAGCCTGTGTGTAAATTGTAACAGGTGTTATTCAATTGTTAAACAATGCTGTTACAATATATGTACAACTACTTTATTGGTTCTACTTTCTCTTTAATATATTAGAGCTACAATGTAACTTTGCCTGGAAACAACACCATTTCTACAAAAAACTAAAAAATGTAAATCAAAA
>JBBPBX010006805.1:0-11307 GCA_038048925.1 Garcialebias charrua
CTCTCCTACTGCAGGAGGAGAGACGACGAAGGACAAGAGGTAACCACTCGACTTCCTGGTCCAGTTTTCCTCCATCCTGTGTGCAGCCTTACTCCGGGTGGACGTCGGGGGAGGACGAAGAGTCAGAGGACGAACTCTGGCTTGCCCCCGTTACCCACTCACAGCGCCGTCGTAGGAAGGGTGGAAGACGCCGCCGGAACCGCGCTGCTGCTCTTCCGCCTGCATCCCCGGGTCCTAGTGCCCGCCACAGTGAGACCAAATCCCACGTCTCCGGTTCTGATGTCCCAGTAAGGACTGGTCCAGACGCCTCGCCTTCCATGGTCCCGGTGGGGGCTGGATCCAGCACCTCACCTCCGCTCAGAACTCTCCAGCAGGAGACGAACCCCCGCTCGTCTTCAGAGCAGATGAAGGGGGGTCAACCCAGACTGCAGGCCAAAAGCTGTTCACCCGTTCTTCCTGCAGAGGTCGCCACAGCGGATTCATCACAGGCGGTAGGTGCCTCTGATCTGTTTCAAATTAACTCTGAACTCAAACACCTGTTCTCCGCTGCTTATGACTATCCGGCTGGCAGAGAGGCTCAGCTATGTTTAGCAGAGAGTGTGTTGTTATCAGTTCCTGGCTTGACTTCGATCCCAGTATATTCACAGCTTCTAGCATCGGTCAGAAATATGAGAGACGCTGCAGCAGCCTCAGCTGGTCCAAAACCTGTAGCCTCAGCTGATCCAAAACCTGCGGGTCTTCCAGAACCTGCAGCTTCAGCTGGTCCAGAACATGCAGCTTCAGCTGGTCCAAAACCTGCAGCCTCAGCTGGACCAAAACCTGCAGTTTCAGCTGGTCCAAACCCTGCGGGTCTTCCAGAACCTGCAGCTTCAGCTGGTCCAGAACCTGCAGCTTCAGCTGGTCCAGAACATGCAGCTTCAGCTGGTCCAGAACATGCAGCTTCAGCTGGTCCAGAACATGCAGCTTCAGCTGGTCCAGAACCTGCAGCTTCAGCTGGTCCAGAACCTGCAGCTTCAGCTGGTCCAGAACCTGCAGCTTCAGCTGGTCCAGAACCTGCGGGTCTTCCAGAACCTGCGGGTCTTCCAGAACCTGCGGGTCTTCCAGAACCTGCGGGTCTTCCAGAACCTGCGGGTCTTCCAGAACCTGCGGGTCATCCAGAACCTGCGGGCCTTCCAGAACCCGCAGCAGGAGGTCCAGAACCCGCAGCAGGAGCGGTTTCAGCCACAGCCGGTCCAGAACCGGTCTCAGCCTCAGCCGGTCCAGAACCTGCGGGTCTTCCAGAGCCTGCGGGTCTTCCAGAACCTGCGGGTCTTCCAGAACCTGCGGGTCTTCCAGAGCCTACGGGCCTTCCAGAGCCTACGGGCCTTCCAGTGCCTGCGGGCCTTCCAGAGCCTGCGGGCCTTCCAGCGGGTCTTCCAGAGCCTGCGGGTCTTCCAGAGCCTGCGGGTCTTCCAGCGGGTCTTCCAGAGCCTGCGGGTCTTCCAGAGCCTGCGGGTCTTCCAGAGCCTGCGGGTCTTCCAGAGCCTGCGGGTCTTCCAGAGCCTGCGGGTCTTCCAGAGCCTGCGGGTGAGCCTGCGGGTCATCCAGAAACTACGGGCTTTCCAGACCCTGCTGGCCTTCCTGGACCTGCATCTGCAGGTCTTCCAAAGCCTGCAGCAGGGGGTCCAGACCCTGCAGGCGACTCAGGAGCTACGGGCCTTCCTGAAACTCCAGTGTCCTTGGAGGGTGCCTCCCAGGAGGGTGCCCCTCCTGTCTCCAGTTCCGAGGGGGTCCTGGGGGACCTTCCTCACGTCTCCAGTTCCGGGAGGTCCAGGAGGACCTTCCTCACGTCTCCAGTTCCGAGGAGGTCCAGGAGGACCTTCCTCACGTCTCCAGTTCCGAGGAGGTCCAGGGGGACCTTCCTCACGTCTCCAGTTCCGAGGAGGTCCAGGGGGACCTTCCTCACGTCTCCAGTTCCGAGGAGGTCCAGGGGGACCTTCCTCACGTCTCCAGTTCCGAGGAGGTCCAGGGGGACCTTCCTCACGTCTCCAGCTCCGAGGAGGTCCAGGGGGACCTTCCTCACGTCTTCTGCTCCGAGGAGGTCCAGGGGGACCTTCCTCACGTCTTCTGCTCCGAGGAGGTCCAGGGGGACCTTCCTCACGTCTTCTGCTCCGAGGAGGTCCAGGGGGACCTTCCTCACGTCTTCTGCTCCGAGGAGGTCCAGGGGGACCTTCCTCACGTCTTCTGCTCCGAGGAGGTCCAGGGGGACCTTCCTCACGTCTTCTGCTCCGAGGAGGTCCAGGGGGACCTTCCTCACGTCTTCTGCTGTCCTGTGGTCTCTTCAACACCCGCGGCTGGGTCCGCCTCTACACCTGCAGCTAAGGCTGGCTCGTCTACGCCTGGTCCTCTGGTCCCCGTGTTGCCGGCTGTGGCTCCCAAGTCTCCTGGTGTTAGACAGCCTCCTGGACGTCCACCAGACCTGCTACCCCGTGATGGACAATGTCCTGGACGTCCGCCTGGCCTGATTCCTCGTGTTGGGTGGTTTCCTGGACGTCCGCCTGACCTGGTTCCTCGTGCTGGGTGGTTTCCTGGACGTCCACCGGGCCTGCTTCCTTGTGGTGGACGTTGTCCTGGCCGTCCGCCGGACCTTCCTGCGTTTCCTGTGTTTGGCTTCCTCAGTTACTTGGTTTTTGGTCCTTGTGTTTGGTTCCTAGGCCTTGTCCTATCGGTTTTTTGGTTTTGGCCCTTTTGTTTTCCCGTTCTTCCCACCCGTTCTGTGTTGTGTGCGCGGTGGTCTTTGGGGACGTCAGGAGCCGTCCCTTGAGGGGGAGGTTATGTTATGTTTATTCAGCCTGTCCTAGTTAGGTTACATGTCATGTCTTGGTCTTAGTTATTTCAGCCCTCAGCTTGTATTTAATTCAGCCCTCAGCTTGTATTTAATTCAACCTTGTCCTAGTTATGTTACATGTCATGTCTTAGTTATTTGTCCCGCCTCAGTCTCAGTTTGGCCTCAGTCTCAGTTTAGTTATGTTTAGTTATGTTACATGTCATGTCTTAGTTATTTGTCCCACCTCAGGTTTAGTAGTCTCAGTTTGTCCCGCCTCAGTCTCAGTTTAGTTAGTATCAAGTTGTGTTAATTTTGCCCTGTCCCAGTTTAGTCTTGTAGTTTTGATTTAATTAGTTTAATTCTTGTCCCACCTCAGTTTAGTATTTATTCATGCAGTTTAGTTTATTCATGCATCAGCTTGTGTTCTGTTCAGCCCTGCTCCAAGTTTTGTCCTGCCCCTATTAGTTAATTGTTGTCACCTGTGTCTCATGCCCTGTCTGTGTATTTAAGTTCCTCTGTCAGACCTGTCCTTTGTCAGGTCGTACTTCGTTTTGGGTTCCTTCCTAGTCCTGCTCCTTAGTTCTGTTCAAGCCTACTCACGTTCATGTAAGTTGCTGTACCATCAGCCATTTTTTGTTATTCATTAAAAATACTATTTTTTACGTTCTGCCTTCGAGTCCTGCTTGCACTTGGGTTCTACACTCCTCAGTCCCAGTGGGACCCTAACACTGTGTTGGTCCGTCAGTTCACCTCAGGTCATGTGACCTGTGTCAGTCCGTCACTTGACCTCAGGTCATGTGACCTGTGTCGGTCAGTCAGTTGACCTCAGGTCATATGACCTGTGTCGGTCCCTCAGTTGACCTCATGTCATGTGACCTGTGTTGGTCCGTCAGTTGACTTCATGTTGTGTGACCTGTGCTGGTCCGTCACTTGACCTCAGGTCATGTGACCTGTGTTGGTCCGTCACTTGACCTCAGGTCATGTGACCTGTGTTGGTCCGTCAGTTGACCTCAGGTCATGTGACCTGTGTCGGTCCGTCAGTTGACCTCAGGTCATGTGACCTGTGTCGGTCCGTCAGTTGACCTCAGGTCATGTGACCTATGTTGGTACGTCAGTTGACCTCATGCCGTGTGACCTGTGTCGGTCCGTCAGTTGACCTCATGTCGAGTGACCAGTGTCGGTCCATCAGTTGACTTCATGTTGTGTGACCTATGTCGGTCCGTCAGTTGACCTTAGGTCATGTGACCTGTGTCGGTCCGTCAGTTGACTTCATGTCATGTGACTTGTGTCGTTTTGTCAGTTGACCTCAGGTCATGTGACCTGTGTTGGTCCGTCACTTGACCTCAGGTCATGTGACCTGTGTCGGTCCGTCACTTGATCTCATGTCATGTGACCTGTGTCGGTCTGTCAGTTGACTTCATGTCGTGTGACCTGTGTTGGTCTGTCACTTGACCTCAGGTCATGTGACCTGTGTTGGTCCGTCACTTGACCTCAGGTCATGTGACCTTTGTCGGTCCGTCAGTTGACCTCATGTCATGTGACCTGTGTCGGTCCGTCAGTTGACCTCATGTCGTGTGACCTATGTCGGTCCGTCAGTTGACTTCATGTCATGTGACCTGTGTCTGTCCGTCAGGTGACGGACAACAATAGGTCAAGCATGTTTTAGAACACAGCAATGGGCCACCTGCATGTGCCGGCACGCACCGTATATACATGCGCCAAGGACAAGGAGAGAGACAGTACTTGTAAGCAAAATAATTTATTTGACAGAACATCAAAGTTACAGGATAGTCAGCACAGCAGAATAAGACAATTTTATGCATAAAATTGTTCTGGAGCAGACAAAGCTTTCCGTTCAGTGGATGTCCCAAAATGTTCAACTGTGAGATAACTTCAGGGTCTGTTATGTGTGAATTCAGGTCAGGGCCTCTCTTCTGACTAAGGGGGGAAGTGCAAGCAGAGTCTTACTTACCTGGTGGAAACATTGGAATGCAGTTTGTGCAGTCTGGTGTGGTGGGGGTGTCTGAGTTGTGTGCACGCATATTTATAACAAAAGGCAGTTAATGGCCCACTAATGTGGACCCACTAATGGCCCACTAATGGTTGGTTTGGACTAAGGGTCTTTTGACCCTCTTTCAGGACTTCTGGGGGGAGGTCGAAAATCCTGGGACTTCTAGTGTTAAAAACAAATAATACAAGTTTAAAATCTATTCTAAAAGGGACAGGAAGCCAATGTACCGTAGTGAGAATAAAACAGGTGTGATGTGGTCCCATCTAGAAGTGTTGGTTAAAAGGCGAGCTGCTGCATTCTGAACAAGCTGGAGGCGGCTCAGTGATGACTGCGGCACACCAACATACATAGCGTTACAATAATCGAGCTTAGAACAATAATCAAGCCTACAACTGATAAAAGCATGAACAGCTTTCTCCAAGTCGCAATGGTTTAAAAATGGTTTGACCTTTTTCAAAAGGCGTAAATAAAAAATCCAGACCGGACAACAGAGGCGATGTGTTTGTCAAAATGTAAAGCCTTATCAAAGGTCACTCCAAGGTTTCACACTGTCACTGAAGTTAATGTTCAAATTTCCCAGGCCAGTTGCATCTTTGTTACCAAATAAAATCCATTCTGTTTTATTGTCATTTAAAAACAGGAAGTTCTTGTTTAGCCAATGTTTGATTTCAGAGATGCAGTCAAAGAGAGAAAACATTGGATTACTGGATCCAGGCCTTAGTGGTAAATAGATCTGCAAATCATCTGCATAAAAATGAAAGTTGACATTGTGGTGTTTTATAATAGATCCAAGTGGCAACATGTACAAGGAAAAGAGCAGAGGGCCCAAAATGGAACCATGGGGCACCCCACACAGAAGAAGGGCTGTAGAGGAAGATTAGCCATTGAGCAAGATAGAGAAAGTCCTGTCAGATAAACAAGACGTGAAACACTTCAGGGCCGTACCATGAATCCCAGCAATATCATGGAGGCGAGACAGAAGGACAGAGTGGTCCACAGTGTCAAAGGCCACTGTAAGGTCGAGAAGCACCAGAGCTGCTGGGCACCCAGAATCAACTGACTGAGCTATGTCGTTATGAACTCTCAGTAATGCAGATTCTGTGCTGTGCCGGGATCTAAAACCAGATTGAAATGTATCCAGGATTGGGCTTTTTTCCAAAAAAGGCAGAATTTGCATGAGAATGCTTTTTTCTAAAACTTTGGAGAGGAAGGGTAAATTAGAAATAGGTCTAAAATGTGATAAAACCAAGGGATCAATATTTGTTTTGAGAAGGGGGCGGACTGTTGCATGTTTAAAAGCAGAAGGCATAACTCCAAGGGGCAGACAAGAATTGAAAAAAGGTAGAAGGTAAGGACCAACACTATTAAATAACTCTTTCAATAATCTAGTAGGGATAAAATCAGTGGGGCAGTTAGTGGGTTTAACAGATTTGACTATTTTGTCCAAGAGGGAATAAGACACTGGTTCAAACTGTTCGAATAAAGCAGAACAAGCAGAGATAGAAGAAAAATCTGAAACAGGAGTACCACGTGTACCTGTGGCTTGTCTAACCAATGGAACTTTATCAATAAAAAATGAGAGAACGTTTTCACAGGTGAAGGCTGAGGTATCAGGTAAGACTGAGGTGGGTGAATTTAAAACAGAGTTAATTGTATTAAATAACACCCTGGGGCAGTGGCTATTGTTAGTGATGTTAGATAGAAATTGTGATTTTGCATCATTAACAGATCTCTGATACAGAACAAGAGTTCTTAATAAAACCAAATAATCGTGTTGCCTGTCATGCTTCCACTGTCTTTCAGCTTTTCTACATTGCCTCCTGAGTTTACATGCAGTAGGATTTTTTATCCAAGGCTAGCTCTGGGTTTAGGGAGTCTGAACTTGACCGGAGCCATAGAGTCCAGGATCCCACTGCAGGTTTCAGAAAACAGTGACAAAAAATATTTGGGACACAGAGAAACATCAGGAGGACCAATTGAATAAAACTGTGAGTCCATAAAAGCTGTGGTGAACTGTCCGGCACTGGCTGAGGTGAGACAGCGGCGATGACAACCGGTAGCCAGAGGCCTTCTGGCTGGTTGAGGGGCTGTAAATTGAAAAAAAAAGGGAAATGATCCAAGATGGCAGACTCAGAAATTTCACAGTGAGAAATGGACAGTCCATGAGAAATAATAAGGTCCAGAGTATGGCCAAGAGTGTGGTGTTGGTCTGTGGGACCAGTGTTGGTGCATTTACTGATTGTGTTAAAGGTGACCACATATAGGTCTTTAAAATTTTTATGTTATGTCTGTGTGCTATCTTGACAATATTAATTCATTTTAATACACAAAATAATTCTTAGATAATCAATTATACCCTTTTTAATTCTGCCATTTTTAACTTTCGTTTTGAACGACCGGTTTCTGATACAAGTTCTGAAGTCCACGCCCTTCAACGATCTGTTTACGCCCTCTGTAACAGCCAGTATCTGTAATGTGTTGTTGTTTTAAAATTAGCTCTTTTTTTATTACTCATTTGACTTACTGTTAGTGCTAGCTTAAGATAACTTACCGAAACCCGTCTGAGCGCGCCGCAATTTGCTGCTCCTTTTAGCATGAGACCACCCGAATCCGAAGCTAATGTTAGCTTGTTCCTCTTCCGGTGTTCGCCAGCTCCGCTCGTTGCACGCGGAGATTTTGGGAGTTATCGCTGTTCCAGTCAAGACAACACAAAGTTCACCAAGTGTCTCCCGTAAATTAATCCGTAAGGAGAAGGTCCTCGCTGCTGCGAGGCTGCAGCGAGGCTGTACAGTTGAAGCTCCGCTCCATCCGCCAGAAGAGAGGGTCCCGTCGCCGCCGGTCCCTACGCCGGGGGTCTGCTCGTTTAATTTTTACCGGATGCGCGTTGGGAGCGATCGCAAATACACTAAAAATTGAACTAAAACATAAAAATAACAATTATACTTTATTTATAAAGCCATTAAAAAAAACACAGCTGCAACAAAGTGCTGTACACATGAAATTAAGAACATATAAACAAAAGATGAGATGAAATCATGAAAAACAACAGTCATGTGTTTAATACAGAAGTGGGTTGAGCCTAACCAGGGGTTGCTAGGTGAGGGGCTGGACTCAGGTTGTGGTGGGTTGTGGCTGCGGTTGGCTGCGGTTGGCTGCGGTTTGTGACGTCGCAAACCGCAGGAAGTGCAAAACGAACTGTATTTTATCAAAGATAAATAAATCTATAATAATAATAATAATAAGCTTTATTTGTATAGCACCTTCCTACAATGCCTTGCATTGACCAAGGTGCTTAACCCTCCTGTTATGTTACGGGTCAAATTGACCCGTTTTAAAGTTGACATTTTTTTTAAAAATAGTTAAAAATATTTTTTCTGCATGAAACTTTTTCTATTTGTCTTAATAGTTCCAATCAACATATAAATTGAAAATGATTCACTTTACACATTTGTACCACTCTCTGCGTCTACTTGTTACATCGATACTGTTCGGGTCAATTTGACCCGGCAGTCAAAATGAATGGTAAAAAGGGTAAAAACATTTCCAATTCTATTTGTTTCCTTGAAACTATGAGACATATTTCACTACACACACACACACACGCGCACACACACACACACACACACACACACACACGCACACACACACACACACACACACACACACACACACACACACACACACGCACACACACACACACACACACACATACGCACACACACACACACGCACGCACACACACACACACACACACACACGCACGCACACACACACACACACACACACACACGCACACACACACATACACACACACATGCACACATGCATGCACATAAACCCACTTTCTCACTATTCTCTTTACTTCACAAGGAAACTGTGAGAAAGCAGGTGTTTATACAACTTTTGACGGGAACCTTTTCTGTTCCCGTGGGAAAACTCCACCCACACAAATCTTCATGACTCATTTGTCTTGATTTTAATGAGCGGGTCAATTTGACCCAGAACAGTAAATGTGTCTCAAGTTCAATTATAAAGATCACCCTTTGAAAAAAATAAAATAAAATGTAACATAATTTTTTTTACAAAAATCAATTTCAAGGATAATTATTGTTTTTTTGTGTGTAGGTTTTTTCAGCAAACATAAAAAATGTAAATCACATTGTTTATGTCCAAATGAGTTAGTCGTCATTATCCTTTATTTATGAGAAATAAAAAAAACATCATTGCACAAATATTGACTGACATGGTTAGTATTGGAGTTAATAATCAGATACAAAAAGGTTTTGGAGGATTTTTTGGGTTTCTGACACTATTACATGATTAAACACTCCCCGGGTCAAATTGACCCACGAACATTATTGCTGTACCTCAGAAACAAACATAACAGGAGGGTTAAGCATATTTTCGATATTTCGATAGAATTTTACAACGTTTCATTGACGTTTTTCTGTTTCTGTTCGGGTTGGAGCGGCTGCTTCAACAACGCGCCCGGACAGAAAAAGCTGTGACACAAACCGTGCGTGGTGACGTCGTTGTTACGCAGCGCTCAGTCCAGCAGCAGACGTTAGCGATAGCAGGCTAAAAGCTAAGCTAGTCTCCAAAGCGCGTTAAGTTTTCGCTTCAAAACGAGTCAAACGAGTGCTCATGACCGTCAGAATGTGACTGAACAAAGTTTCACAAGCGAAGAGAAAGAGACGACATCACTGATGAGAGGAAAGACTAATTCGTCGGTGTGGACGTAGTTCGGTTTACTGCAGGTCTCATCTGCAGCGAGGTCCTCCTACTCGGTTTCTTTATTTTGCAAAACGTGACGTAGAGTCGTTCTAACTAGCGGTGGGAACATCTAACTTGTTTAATCTGAAGAGTTTCCACTTGATATAATATGATGAGAGTCAGAAGATGAAGCACAATAAAGTTTGAGCCAACGTTTCCCTGAAACTACGATGTAAACAAACAGCCCCAGCAGCAGCGCTGCATGTTTTTTTTTCTTCTTCAAAATAAAACAAATTCATCAGAAGTTTAAAAAAAACACTGAATGAAAATGTGCAGAAAGACGAAAATAGTGTATAATATCTGCCCCTTGTTTAAAAAAATACAAAATAACTACAAACAAACAACAACCTTCACTTCACCTGCACACACCTTCCCAACAGCTTTGATTTAATCATCTTTTAAAACATATAAATAGTTTTAGAAATGTTTATGGTGATATCAAGTCAACACAATCCTGTTTCCTGCAACTCAGCTCCTTCAAACTAGTCCTAAATGGAGGTTTTACAAACATTTACATTCCCTTCAGTGTTTAATAACTTTAAACAATTTTTAATTGAATATTTGGGGGGTAATTTTTTTTTAGTTTTATACATGACTTGTAAAATACTATGTTCAACCAAATCATAAAATTTTAATAATTTAAACTGATGAAATATTTGTTGGGTGACCATAGCACTTCCTACTAATAATTCTTATAGCTCTTTTTTTAATAAAATAAAAACAGGGTTTGTAATAGTTTTACATGCTTTTCCCCAAACTTCAATACAACAGATTAAATATGGAACAATCATTACCTTATACAATATATTCAAAACTTTGTCATTCAAAAACTATTTTACTTTATACAGTAATGCAATTGATTTTTTTTTTATTCTTAAGTAATTTCCATGAGATGTCAGCTTCTTATAAATAACAACACCCAAAAGTTTTATTTAATTAACTATGCATTTCAATACTGTACATTTTAAAGTTCTTGTTTAAAGTTAAAACTAATAATACAGTATTGACACAGTTGAGAATTTTATGGCAAGAAAGTTCATGCTCAATAATCCAGGTACCAAATCCAATAATTCTCAGTCAGGTCATCTGGACAGTTTCTTTTTTATGGAAACTGGATGGAGGATGAAACGTTTCTATAAAAAATAAACTGTCCAGATGACCCGACTGAGAATTATTGGGTTGAGAAGTTTGTTTATTTGATGGTGATTTCCATCTTTTTGGAGGCTAAATACAAATACAAGGTGAACAATAATTTATTTGTATAGTTTATAGTTTTTTTTAGGCTTTTATATTGTTTATATCGATATCGAATTATATCGTTATCGACCGAAATTAGAAACTATATCGTGATAAAAATTTTGGCCATATCGTCCAGCCCTAATATATATATATATATATATATATATATAGTGTTTCCCCTAGTTAACTTGCCATGGCGGGGTGCTCATCTCATCCATGATTTTTGTTGACGGGGGGACGGACACGTCTGAGTGCAGCTTGTAGGGGCAGGGGGCATTCAGCACGAGGGAAGAGGCAACGTGAGCGCTCCCTTTAGCTTTTTAGCTAGAGAGCCTGTATTTTGCGCTGCTAGCTTAGTGCTATGCCAGTGCTGGGTGGGTGGGTGGGGGGTCAAGTTTGGTCTGGTAGGCGGGGTGCTCAGTTCTGTTGATGGGGTGGCGCACCCCGCTTGTATAATGGTAGGGGAAACACTGATATA
>JBBPBX010006805.1:55303-67232 GCA_038048925.1 Garcialebias charrua
ATATATATATATATATATAAGTGTATATGTGTGAATAAAGGGAATAAAGTGAATAGTGGTTAGTGATTCAAATGCACGATAGCTCACTTCAACTGGAGTTGGGCAGTTAGTTAAATGTTAGCATGCAGACAATATAAAAACTCCCCATGTGTCTTTTATTTTTGTACATTTGAAAGATTAAAACCACCAGGTAGAATTTGCACTTTACTTCGTTATTTAGGAACAATGGCCTTGGGTGGAGTTTGCATGTTCTCTCTGTGCAGGCGTATGTTTTCTCCAGGTACTCTGGTTTCCTACCACAGAGCAAAAACATGCATGTTAGACTGATTCATCCATCCATCCATCCATTTTCTTCCGCTTATCCGGGGTCGGGTCGCGGGGGTAGCAGCCTAAGTAGGGAGGCCCAGACTTCCCTCTCCCCAGCCACTTGGAGCAGCTCCTCTGGGGGAATCCCAAGGCGTTCCCAGGCCAGCCGAGAAACATAGTCCCTCCAGCGCGTCCTGGGTCTTCCTCTGGGTCTCCTCCCGGTGGGACATGCCCGGAACACCTCACCAGGGAGGCGTCCAGGAGGCATCCTAACCAGATGCCCGAGCCACCTCAACTGGCTCCTCTCGATGTGGAGAAGCAGCGGCTCTACTCCGAGTCCCTCCCGGATGACTGAGCTTCTCACCCTATCTCTAAGGGAGAGTCCAGCCACCCTGCGGAGAAAACTCATTTCAGCCGCTTGTATCCGAGATCTTGTTCTTTCGGTCATAACCCAAAGCTCATGACCATAGATGAGGGTGGGAACGTAGATCGATCGGTAAATTGAGAGCTTTGCCTTTTGACTCAGCTCTCTCTTCACCACGACAGACCGGTACAGCGCCCGCTTCACTGCGGACGCTGCACCTATCCGCCTATCGATCTCACGCTCCAGTTTTCCCTCATTCGTGAACAAGATCCCGAGATACTTAAACTCCTCCACTTGGGTAAGGACCTCCTCCCCGACCCGGAGAGGGCACGCTACCCTTTTCCGGCTCAAGACCATGGCCTCGGATTTGGAGGAACTGATCCTCATCCCGGCCGCATCACATTCAGCTGCAAACCGCTCCAGCGAAAGCTGTAGATCACGAGCTGATGAAGCCAATAGGACCACATCATCTGCAAAAAACAGAGAAGCGATTCTAAGGCCACCAAAACGGATCCTCTCAACACCTTGGCTGCGCCTAGAAATTCTGTCCATAAAAGTTATAAACAGAATCGGTGACAAAGGGCAACCTTGGCGGAGTCCAACTCTCACCGGAAACGAGCCTGACTTACTGCCGGCAATGCGGACCAAGCTCTGACACCGGTCGTACAGGGACCTAACAGCCCATATCAATGGGCCTGGTACCCCATACTCCCGGAGTACCCCCACAGAACCCCCCGAGGGACGCGGTCGAATGCCTTCTCCAAGTCCACAAAGCACATGTAAACTGGTTGGGCAAACTCCCACGCACCCTCCAGGACCCTGTTGAGGGTGTAGAGCTGGTCAGTGTTCCACGACCAGGACGAAAACCACACTGCTCCTCCTGAATCCGAGGTTCGACTATCCGACGGACCCTCCTCTCCAGAACCCCTGAATAGACCTTACCAGGGAGGCTTAAGAGTGTGATCCCTCTATAGTTGGAACACACCCTACGGTCCCCCTTTTTGAATAGGGGAACCACCACCCCAGTCTGCCAATCCAAGGGAACTGCCCCCGATGTCCACGCGATATTGCAGAGTCGCGTAAGCCAACACAACCCCACAACATCCAGAGCCCTAAGGAACTCAGGACGAATCTCATCCACCCCCGGAGCCTTGCCACCGCGGAGCTTTTTAACCACCTCGGCGACCTCAGCACCAGAGATTGGAGAGCCCGATCCAAAGTCCCCAGGCTCCGCTTCCTCAGTGGAAGACGTGCCAGTAGGATTGAGGAGGTCTTCGAAGTATTCCGCCCACCGACTCACAACATCCCGAGTTGAGGTCAACAGCACGCCATCCCCACCATAAATGGTGTTGGTCGCGTACCGCTTTCCCCCCCTGAGACGCCGGATGGTGGACCAGAATCGCCTCGAAGCCGTACGGAAGTCATTCTCCATGGCCTCTCCGAACTCCTCCCACGCCCGAGTTTTTGCCTCAGCAACCACCCGAGCCGCATGCCGCTTGGACTGCCGGTACCTATCTGCTGCTTCCGGGGTCCCACAGGCCAAAAAGGCCCAATAGGACTCCTTCTTCAGCTTGACAGCATCCCTCACCGCCGGTGTCCACCACCGGGTTCGAGGGTTGCCACCACGACAGGCACCAACAACCTTGCGGCCACAACTCCGATAAGCTGCCTCGACAATAGAGGCGCGAAACATGGCCCACTCGGGCTCAATGTCCCCCGCCTCCCTCGGAACGTGTTCAAAGCTCTCCCGGAGGTGGGAGTTAAAGCTCCGTCTTACGGGAGACTCTGCCAGACGTTCCCAGCAGACCCTCACAATACGTTTGGGTCTGCCAGGTCTGACCGGCATCCTCCCCCACCATCGGAGCCAACTCACCACCAGGTAGTGGTCAGTTGACAGCTCCGCCCCTCTCTTCACCCGAGTGTCCAGGACATGCGGCCGCAGATCAGATGAGACGACAACAAAGTCGATCATCGAACTACGACCTAGGGTGTCCTGGTGCCAAGGTGTTAGACTGATTGGCGACTCTAAATTGTCCCTAGGTGTGAGTGAGAGAGTGAAGGGTTGTTTGTATTTGTCTCTATGTGTCCCTGTGATGGACTGGAGACCGGTCCAGGGTGTCCACCACCTCGCACACAGTGAGTGGTGGTTATGGGCACCAGTGACCCCTGTTTTCTGAAAAGGTAGAATTGGGAAAAGATAATGGATGAATGGATGATGAATGGATGGATGGATGGATGGTTGGTTGGAATTCACCTGTTAGTTAGATTCAGAAAATTTTATGTCAAAGTAAAGCAAATATTTTTATTTGATATTATAAAGTCTGTACACTGGAACACTTTAATAACAAATATTGTACAAGGAGATTGTACATCTTAATCTGTTTTGATTTAACATAATTATTTATTAACAAATTCAAGAAAATAAACTATACTGTTTGCACGTTTTATTAGATTATTTAGTAACTAAACACTTTTCGTGCTATAATTTGGAATTTTCACCTTTGTATGAGCCAACATTTGAACCTGAATGACAACATCAGCTGGGGCAACAACACCACCAGCCTGATCAAGAAAGCTCGTCATCAGAAACTCTACTTCCTCAGGTGGCTGAGACAAGCTGGACTGGGAAGCTCAGTCCTCACCTCCTTCTCCAGGTGTGCAGTGGAGAGCATCCTGTGCTCCAGCATCAACGTGTGGCATGGAGGCTGCACAGCTGCAGAAAGAAAAGCTTTGCAGAGAGTGGTGAAGGCTGCACAGAAGATGTTGGAGTCAGTCTCCCCACCATCACAGACATTTACACCTCCAGATGCAAGAAGAGAGCCACCTGCATCATGAAGGACCCCACTCACCCAGCACACACACTTTTTGCCCCACTCTCCTCAGGAAGGAGGTTGAGGAGCATTAGATGTAGAACCACTAGACTGAGGAACAGCTTCTAACCTGAGGCTGTTAGACTCATGAATCCCTAACCAGGATAATCCCTGTGGGAAAAAAAGGGGAAAAAAAAGAAAAGCACTGCAATGCTACTTTAATCATGTGACTTATATGAGCTGCTGATCAGCTCATGCTGCTGTATTCATTCATGTCCATCTGCTCACCATAGATTCATGTTTGAGCTGCGGTTGTTATGCCAAATTATTTTACATTATTATATAGGGGTGTGAATCTCTCAGTGTCTGGAGAATCGATTCGATTCCGATTTTTGGTGTCATGATTCGATTCAAAATCGATTTTTGATTCAGAAACAATTTTTGATTCAGAAACGATTTTTCTATTAAAATTGTCATGAATTTAGTTTCAATTTTGCAACTGACAAGCTGAAAAGAATAAACAACAATGTAAACAAATGGAACATTTATTTAAAACAATAATTTTAGGTTCCTTATTGTATCAATTTTTTTGCATCGTTTGATATTTATACCAAAAATAGGAACAAATAATACAGGAATGCATTAAATTCTGTAACTTAAATAACCAGTATTAGGTTAGCTTTTTGCTCTGTTACTTATAGAAGATTATTGTTTGAATTGATTGTTTGAACTTGTTTTGTTTTTGAAAAAAGGGGCAGATAAAATAAGATTTCTTCTTCTTTCTGCCACCTTTCATTTTATGTATTCTTTCATACACTATGAGATATGGTTTTATTTTCTTTATCTTTTGGGTTTTAATGTAAAAAAAAAGAAAAGATTTTGGGGCTTTTAGAATCGATTCTGAATCGCCAGGACTTAAGAATCTAGATTCTTTAAAAAAAATCAATTTTTTTTCCTGCACCCCTATTATTAGAGTTTAGTTAGCATATATCTTAGATCTTTTAGTCTACTGCTTGGCGTTCGTTTAGCATATACAGTATCTTAGTGTATATCTTAGATCCTTACATACTCTTTCTTTTTACACTTTATATTTTTGCTATTTTTGGGTGTGACTGGGATCCTGTACCACATGTGATGGGAATGATAATAAACTTGAACTTGAACATTTGTTTGAATATAATGAACAATTTAGAGATTTTTTAAATGATATTAGTTTAACCGTGTGTTCTCCGGCTGATTTGTATGTTTGGTTTTGCAACCATCTTTATGTAAAATGTTACGTTACTATTGTGTTTAGGTATTTAAGCAGAATATTTTGGCATTTTCTTGCTGAATTAAAAAGAAGTCTCTGAACATTACTAGCGTATTCACTTGTGTGGAAATGACCCATACAGTGTGCACTAATGTAATTTCCACTTTATACTACACAGTGGTTTCTGCCAGCATCTTCAGTTTTGAAACTCCCGGTAAGTTTTTATTTGAGTTAAATGAAAAGTGTTTGAATCTTTTTCTCTGCAGGGTAACAATTTATTTGGATTAGCGGCTGCGCTAATGAACAGAAAATGGTTGTCATTCCAGAGCGAATATTATTTACATACAATACAAAGAGGATTTACATTGTTGCCGTGTTGAGTTTTTATAGTATAACAAGGAGAAAACGGTACAGTAATGTAACCAAAGTCACAGAGTGGATTACAGCAATGTGTCAGAGGCAGCACGGTTCAGATGTTAAATCCTTGTGATGTTTCAGTGTAAAACAATCATCAGCACAACAGACCCATGACTCATCCCATAACTGGACTCCTCCTGAACCAGACAATCAGCAGGTCTTGATCACAGGACCTCAAAGCCCTGATCGGGGTGAAGGGATGTAAAAGTTCCAATATGAATATTAGCATCTGTCCATGCAGAGCTCGCCAAGTCCAAACCAAAACCTTCAAATCCACTCGATAATGGGAGCCAATGAATTTGCTATAGAAGTAGAGTTATACGACAACATTTTGAAGACCCAGTCAAGAGTCTAGCAGCAGCATTCTGTACAGATTACAACCGATCTAGGGAGGTTTTGGTTAAACATGTGTACAGGGCATTGCAAAAATCCAGGCGAAATGAAACAAAAGCATGAATTAATATTTCCACTTCTGGATGAGACGGCTACGCTTGGCAATATTTCACAGATGGTAGAAACAGGAATGAACCAGAAACTTTACACGAGTTCCCAGAGTAAAATCTGTGTCAAAGGTTATCCCAAGGTGTCTAACCTAAGATTTAGCAAAAATACCCCAGAGGCCCACGTATCTTTTTTATCATTACAGTTGTTTTTCTGGTGCAAAGATGATTATTACTGCTGTTTTCTTTCAATTTAGATGGAGAAAACTTTCAGTCATCCAGCTTTTAATTGAATCCAGGCAGTTAAGTAAAATGTGTAGTTTCGAAACTTCATTTGGCAGAAAAGACATATACAACTGTATATCATCAGCATAATGATGATAGGAGATATCCTTCAAAGATGAAAGTATCAGACCAAGAGGGAGCAGATAGAGCAGAAACATCAATGGCCCCAAAACAGAGCCCTTTTGCCAAGTTCAGTTCTCACTGACTGAACACTTCAGGTAATCATGTCCTGAGAGCGCACGCTGTAGCTGCACTCACGCAAAAACATGTAGGAGGAGATGTATGAGGGCAGCAGACCAAGAAGTGATTATAGACACAAATGAAATGTTCAATACATAGTTCCCATGTGACGTAACATCAGGGCAGGGCATTTCCGGGTAATCCTCCCTGCGTATAGGCGGAACTAAGCTACCAGAACAGCAGTTACAGCGTAGTCTACCGGCAGTGTATTTTTCACTTTTTTTTTTGTTTATTTCTAATTAATTGCAATGGTTGCTTCGTGTTGGGTTAGTAGGTGTTCCAATCGGGGAAATCCCAAGCAGAATTTTTACTTAATTCCGAAAATAATGAAAAATGAAGGACCAGAAACCGCGTAGCTCACCACTCACTTTAGCAGCAGGATACAGTGCTGCTTACCGGTAGTTAATTTTCTCTCGTTTTTTTTTTATTTATTTATTTTTTTGTTTGTTTCTTGCTGGGTTAGAGGATGTTACAACCGGGTAGACGTTTTGGCAAAGCGCAGTTTTCACTTAATCCCAAAAATAAGGAAACGTGAAGGATCTCCATCAGAGGAGCTGACCGCAGCTCCTCCTCTGAGTCTGACTAGGATCGGCTCTCGAAGACGTCGTGCTCCGATCACCTTTTGTCCGGTAAACAAAATATTCTATATAAATCATTTTGTGAAACAATGTCAGAACAATGTTAGAGTATAACTGTCTGTGTGTTGGAACTGTTTTTTTTTTTTCTTCATGATTTAGCGTCTACTACTGTGGTTAGCTTAGCATGTCGCTATGCTACATGCTAACCACCACACCGTAATACTCACGACAACAAAGTTCTGGTTCCGTGTTGAGCCTGGACTGTTTGTTGTCAGGAGGCTGTGTGTTATTTTAGTTAAACATTTATTTAGCTGGTTAGATATGATAGACAGTTTACACATATTTTTTCCAAGATAGACCGAGTCAACAATGACATTACAGCAGCTCTCAAAACATGACCCGTCATTAAACCAGAGTTAATAAAGCACACTTAAAATAATGATGTGAATAAAAGAAGAGAAAAATGCACATGAAGCTAAAATTGTACTAAAATGTGAGTAAATATCTGTTAAAGCATTTACTAAACAAATCTGTCGATAAATAATATAAATACATGTGTGTGTTATACATAAACAGTACATACATACACACACTGTGTGTATGTATGCAGTACATACATACACTGTGTGTATGTATGTACTGCACAGTATATACATACACACAGTGTATGTATATATTGTACTGTATATGCATGATACACACACATTGTATTTAATATACATAATGAAACTCACTACTATTCTGTTGCCTTCAACACCCGCTGATTGGTGTTTGATCGTTTTATTTTGATCTGCAGTGTTTTTATGTTTTTCGTGTTGTACTGTACTTCATTGTCTGTGGTGCCTGTTGCTTGTTTGTTTGTTCAGCACTTTGGTGTGGACTTGTTGCTGTTTAAAGTGCTTTATAAATAAAATGGTATGGTATGGTATAATATTTGAACACTGCAACATTGTCAGGCTAGAACTATCAGTTTGTTTTGATTTTAGGTCCGCTGTTACTCTTATGTGAATAAAGCAGTGGGATGATGTCTGTACAGAACATATCCCAAAACACAAGTTCATCTTTTGGGTATTACTACATTTGTTCTATTGAATTATTTATTTTTTCAGGAAGGCCTGCACACAAGTCAAACACAGACTGGTCTCCTACACTGAAGTTGTCAGACACATTTACTCTGAGAAAGTCAGCAGCAGAGGAACAGCAGGTAATGACACAAGCCCCTGGCACAATAATTCAAAAATATTAAAGTAAATCTAAGATAAAATTACTGAAATCAATATAAAATTGAACATATATCTTTGTGAATGAGTAAAAATGTTAGGAGCAACTGTATTTATTTTTTCTACTTTGAGTAGCAAACTTGGAGTCTTATTTTAAACTTTGTGATGCAAACATGACAATGTTTACTAATCTTTTTTTTTTTTAAGGTACAGATGAGTGAAGGGCCGAGTTCCATCCATAGAAAAGCTCCTAGACTTGGGTCCAGTCTCAGATCCTAGGCCTGGGTCCATTCTTGGATTCCGGAGAGGTTGGCTGCTCCAGTCGGGTGGTCCCACATGAAAGGAATCTGTTCATTTGTTTAAAATCAGAAACTGCGCTGGTCTCCATCATTCCTTGTTGAATAGTGTTTTTGATCTGGTATTTATTCTGTAGCCAAATCATTTTCATTAAAAGACATAAAATCACCCACAGTTCTCATATTGTATTCAGTTTCAACTGTTTTGAATTTATAATTATAGCTTTTACTGTAAACTTTATCAGTCTCCTCCTGGAGGAGGAACCATACAGCAACATGCATGTTTTTATGTTTTGTACATGTCAATAAAACACTAAACTTGTAAGTTGCCGAAGAACAATCACTACATCTAGGTTTTATTTATGTGCAGCAGAATAACGTCTAGTACAGTGTTTTTCAACCACTGTGCCGTGGCACACTAGTGTGCCGCGAGCGATCGTCAGGTGTGCCGTGGAAAATATCAAATTTCACTTAACTGGTGTAATTTCCTTATCAATAGATAGATGGCAGTATGGAACATAGCATTGCACATTAAAACAAGAGAAGTAGTGATGCATGAACGTGACATGTAGCAGTGACAGCATTGCATTCTAGCTAGCTGCTAGCAAGACTATGACAGTGATGGAAAAGTTTTTGAAAAGAAAAAATACTAACTCCGATCTGGTCCCTGGACAAAATTCGGACCCAGATGTAGGCCCTAGTATAAGTGGATATTAGAAGAATGCAGATACCGTGAGCTCGAGACAGTACAGTGAGAGTTACATCTCGTTTACATTTACTTTTACCGGGGACGCAACGACACCGACTCCGTTGTGCTTGGTATGCGGTAGAAGCTATCCAACAAGTGAGTAAAATGTAGAGAGAATGGCTAACAGAATGCTTGTAGACAGAATAGTTTGTAAAAAAACTTTGAAGTTTTCTACAACCTCTTTAAATTTAAGACCACATTGTTGTGGCACTGTTAGGGTGTATTTTTGAAGACATGTTAAGTGCAATTTGAAATAAGAAATATAAGATATGATAAAAATACATTTTTGTGTTTATTTCATTCCTATTCAAGACACTTTGATAAGAATGACTATATATTTAATATAGGCGGATACAGAGTATCGTTGTTTACAATTTTGGTTGGTGGTGTGCCTCGTGATTTTTTCAATTAAAACACTGTGCCTTGGCTCAAAAAAGGTTGAAAAACACTGGTCTAGTAGAGGTGACATCACAATGAAACTACTTTTCATTATTGGACATTAAACAACATATCTTAATTATTGAAATAAAGAAGGTGAACCTTGGTGCAACTGTTTTATTCAAACTAAAGGTAAGCACATGTATATTTAGGAATGCATGTTTCACAGCAACACCAAATGTACTTGAAAAGCAGATTTATTTATAGAAAATTATATTTTCACTAATTTGTTGCTGTGGTGCACGAGTGCACACAACTTCTAGACAAAGTGGAGTTTCATCCATCTTTGGACAAAGTGGAGTTTCATCCATCTCTGGACAAAGTGGAGTTTCATCCATCTCTGGACAATGTGGAGTTTCATCCATCTCCTGGGACTCTCAGTACCTAATATAGAAATACAACTCAAAGGACGAAAACAATTAAAATGCTGTTCTTGTTTCAGGGTTTAAAACAACATCTATTTAACCAATGGATTAAAAGGAGTTACCAAATTGTAACTTTTCACCACTAACTTTATTAACAAAGGCAGATCATAGTGGAAAATAAAAAATATCAGTGACATTTACTGTAGCACGTTAAATATGAGCAAAATTACAAATGATTTACAGGTGGTCCCCGACTTACGAACGAGTTCTGTTCCTACGCCCGTTCGTAACATGAAAATCGGCGTAGGTCAAAAAATACGTCCAAATGGCACCTCATACGTACAGTACTGTATTTTTACCAAGCACTTAGCCTCTATCCTAACACATTACATTACATAATTATCAAAAAACACATACATTCGGAGCCATAATGAAGGGGAAAAAAACAGTTAATTTCTTATTGGGAGCTGGTCCTGCTGCTTCACGCGGTCCACACCGTTTACAACAACGTCTGTTAGCATGTTAGCTCGTTGCTAGCATGTTAGCTCGTTGCTCAGCTGTAGCCTCTCGTAAACCTCCGCTCCAAACAGCGGTCCAGAGTTTTACGGTAAGGTCTGTTAGCATGTTATCCCCTCTGCTCCGCCTGTCCCAAACAATGAGGTCTCCTGCTCCACTGAGCGCGTCAAGCTCCCCCCTCCCTCCTGTAAGTTTCCACTGAGCACGCGTCAAGCTGCCCCCTCCCTCCTGTAAATTTCCACTGAGTTTCGGTACCGTATTTTCTGGTGTAAAGGCGCATATACCGCGTAACTCGAACAATGCTTTTTAATGGGAGGGTGTTCGTAAAGTCGAAACGTCGTAAGTTGAGACCGTCTTAACCCAGGAACTACCTGTATTTTGTTACCACTAATTTGTGTATGAAAGGCAGTCATAGGCTAAATAAATAATGTACCGTACTTTTTGGCGTATAAGTCACTGTTCTTTTTTTATTACTAATTTGCATGTCCTGCGACTTATGCAGCGAAGCGACGTATTTTTGGATTTTTTCCCTTATTTTTAGACCAATTTTTGGCTCATATATGACCGTTTTACATTTTGGCCAAAAATGGTGCAGTACCAGTTTCGGCCGCTATGGGCGCTAAAGAGCCCTCTAGTCTGTTTACCTGCAGACTGTACCTGGAGGCGTATCCTGTTATTCGTGTATTGAGATAAAACCCATCACCACCCGCCAAATCACTGAGAGTGAGCAGGAGAAAAGACAACATCGATACTAACATCCGGGAGAGAACGAGCGAGAGAACAAAGAGGACAACATGCCGCCAAAAAGAAAAGTCTATTCTGCAGAATTTAAGCTGCAGGTCATTAAATTTGCAGCAGAAAACAGCAATCGAGCAACGGATCGTCACTTTGGTGTGAGCGAGAAATTGGTTCGCGACTGGAGAAAGGCGGAAGTCTCGCTGACCGCCATGAAGCGAGCCAAGAGGGCGAACCGTGGGAGCAAGGCCCGGTGGCCAGAGCTGGAGCAGCGCGTCAAGCAGTGGGTTTTGGAGGAGCGCACGGTCGGCAGAGGTGTTTCCACTGTGCAGCTGCGGTTGCACGCCTTGGCTCTGGCTAAAGAGATGAACCTCTTGGAGTTCACTGGTGGTGCTTCGTGGTGTTTTCGTTTCATGCGTCGAAACCAGCTGTCTCTGAGAGCGCGCACCACGATGTGCCAAAAACTGCCAGCGGACTTCGAAGAGAAGGTCGCCAGCTTCCGCGCCTTTGTCGCCCGCCAAGTCCAGGAGCACCGTGCCTCGTCTGCCCAAATTGTGAATATGGATGAAGTCCTGCTCACTTTTGATATCCCAATGTCCAGGAGTGTCTCCAGAAAAGGTGAGAAGAGCGTGTCCATCGTAACAACAGGACACGAGAAGTCCCACTTCACCGTGGTCCTCGCGTGCTGCGCGGATGGGACAAAGCTGCCAGCCATGGTGATCTTCAAACGAAAAACCATGCCCAAAGACGACTTTCCTCCGCGTGTGGTTGTGGAAGTGAACGAGAAGGGATGGATGGACTCAAATGATGAATGTGTGGCTCTCAAGGTGTTACGCGAAGCAGCCAGACAGTTTTTTTTAACCAAAAAAGCAGTACTGTACTGGTGAGGGACAGCATGAAAGCCCATATCACGCCTGCA
>JBBPBX010006806.1:13776-41004 GCA_038048925.1 Garcialebias charrua
TGTTAGACTCGTGAATATCTAATCAGGAAAATCACTGTAATACCTTTTGAATTGGTAATATGTGACTTATCTGTGCTGCTGATTATACATGCTGCTGATTATACATGCTGCTGATTATACATGCTGCTGATTATACATGCTGCTGATTATACATGCTGCTGATCTTATGGTGCTGATTATCTCATGCTGCTGTATTCATTCATGCTCATTTGCTAACTATAGACTTATGTTTGGGCTGCTGTTGTTATGCCGTATTGTTTTACACTACATGTATTAATGTTTAGTGTATATCTTAGTGTATACAGGTAGTCCTCGACTTACGATGGAGTTCCATTCCTACGCGGCGTCGTAAAGCGAATTTCGATGTAAGTTGGAACATTAAAAAAAAGTACAGTACTGTACAGTTACCAAGCTTAGCCTATCCTAACACAGTTTTTAAAGATGAAGGAGGAAGCTGAATCGTCTCCCTCCTCCCTAGCAGGCTCCATTCACATAAAGGGAGCTGGCTGTACATGGCCTACCTCCATCCGTCCATCCAATATTTGCTTATGACGTAAAACCGCTGTCAGCTCGGTCCATCTGCCGTCCATCTGCCGTTTTCCGTTGTAAAACCGCCGTCAACCTCTGTCCAGAGCGTTTAATCTCCGCCTGTACTGTCCACTGCTTTGCTGATTCTGCCGTGAAGCTCCATCCAGAGCGGGTCTTTCTGTGTTTTTTCGCTGTCAAGCTACTGCTTCTGCCAAACCGGAAGGAACTCGGAACTCGACTTTCAAAATAAAATTGTTCAAAATTTTTATTTATTTTTATTTATTATTATTATTATTTTTATTTTTTATGAGAGATGCGTGTCGTAACCCCGAAACGTCCTAAGTTGAAGCCGTCGTAAGTCGAGGACTACCTGTATCTTAGATCCTTATATACTGTTTTTTGTAATTTATATTTTTGCTATTATTGGATGTAACTGGGACCTTGAGTACATGATTTCCTTCCACCTCATGTACCACGTGATGATAATGACATCAACCTTGAACTTGAGAGATGTATGTTTATATGTTTTGAACAACTCTCAGTTACTACCACATCATCGGTGTTAGGTCAGCATCTACGGTATACATTTGACAAAATTATTGCTATCTTTGTGTTGGCTAAAATTTACTACCGTAGTTGTGGCTGCCATGTTGAACATGTTTGATTCAAAACACTGAATTTAGATGTACATCCACTGTTTAGTTGGTCAAAGCTTTACTAAAATCTATGTTATGGTTCATGAAATGTTTGTTTTGTTGCGCCATTTAGTTCTTGTTTTTATAAATGGTTCTTAACTTTACTTCTGAATTTGACTAAGTAAGATACTTTTTTAACATACCAACAATAAGTCAGTAACTGGAGTTAATCAGTAGGTTGGTGAAAGGACTGTAATCTGATCTCTAAGCCACTGATGAACACGTTATCTCAGTGTAATCATGTAAACAAGATAGAAGGGCTACTGAGGCTAATGGGGATTACAGTTTGTCTGTGTAATTCTACTTTATCTATGAGGAACGTGCTGCCTTATCCCTCTGCCTTTAAGGGTCTTCATCTGGATGAGCAGTAACGTTTCTCAGTGCTGATATCTGCACGAGTAGACCTCGGATCAGTTTCCGTCTTCCCGCCAGTGGCTCCGGTCCTGGGCTGGACTCTAAGATACAGCTGCTGATGAAGGTCGTAGATTGTTTACCGGCGCCGCTTAAGTCACTTACAATACAGGCAGTTCTGTCGTGATGAGGTATTGGCAATATCTTGTCTTCAGGATGAAAAATAGCCAGCAGTTTGTTGAGATTAAATACAACGGGTTCACTGGAGGCTGCGTCGGAGTCAGGGCCACAGATTCAAGGTGGACTGCATCACAAACCAGAAGCCTTTTTTTCTTCTTTATCTAACTGGATTAACCTCGGCTAACTGCCTGGAGACATGCTTGATACTAAAAATGTGTGTTTTTCTTTAACCTTAATCAAGATAAAAAATCTCCATGTGGCAGATACAGTAGAATTGTGCGGCGACTTTGCACCTGAGACGCTCGGTTGAGACTATTCCATCAAAACAGAGCACATCATTTCATTCAGAGGCTCTACAAGGGCCACAGATGTGACACTGCTGCATATTTTCATCCACCACAGCCGAAGGGAAAGGCAGAGCGGAGACGTTTCTGCTCCTGTCTGCATGCATTTGTCTGTCGGTTAGCAAAATATCTCACGAAGCAGTTAAAAAATGATTAAACTCTTAGAGCGTTTAATCTACAAGTGATTTCCATTTGGAGTCAACCCAAGTAAAGATGGCAGCTGCAACCAAGCAATGTTAAAAACACAAAAGGGGCTAAAACTCAGAGTTTCAGATAATTAATTAGCTAAAATTTGATGTGGTAGTAGCTGAGACTCATTCTCAACACATACTCAGAGCGATAACTGATTGCATTTGTCATTAACTGTTCAAGTCACCTGTGCCTGTTTGTTAGTAAAATATCTCATGAACCACTGGGTGGATTATTAAAAAGCTTTCAAAAATTAATCAACAAGCGTCTTGGATGAATCAAGATGGCTGCCAGTGCCAGTAATTATTACATGCAATCATGTCTACAACTTAGACAATCTTTCAGTTATTGAGCTGAGACTGTGTGTGGTAGTAGCTGAGCATCGTCCCCAAAATGTACTGTACAGCATGTGCCTGGGTGAGGAGCCAATAGGGCAAAGCTACCATCCTGGGGATTATGACTGAACACCTCGATGTCAGAACCCTGCCTAGACGCGCTGATACCAAAGCACTGCTGTTCTTTGGCTGGTCTCCGATAGCTGGTGCAGAGAGCCGTTTGCTACTGGGAAGAAGTGCAGCCCAACTGCAGCTGCACCTCACCAAACGCACACTGCATGTTCTGCTTAGGCGCTAAAGAACACGCAGACGACCTGATTATGTATTTTGATCACAAAATGTTTTCTAAAAACTTAATTAACTATTGGGGCCAAGACCGTTTCTCTGTTAGCAAAATATCTCATGAACCACAGGACTGATTTCAATGAATTTCTCAAAAAGCAAGTATTATGAACTATTAGAGTGAGTTCATTTCAAGATGGCAGCCACAGCTAATCAACCCTAGCCCATTCAAAAAGGACTACAACGTCATCACTTTCCATTTTATGATGATTTCAGACTGAAACTCTGGTCTGAGAGGCAGCAGGTGACAAGCATTCATTGAAGGAGTTATTAGAATCAAGTGAACATTTGGGTTAGCACTGCAGATCACATCCTCACTGGTGGTATTTTAGATAAAGCCTAACAATACAATGCCACTCATCAATGTTGCTGCACCATGCAGGCCCACAACTCCTTCAGTGACTTTCTGAGGCTGCTGGCCAGAAGTGTGATGAGTGACAGAACAGGAACAACCACAGAATGATCAGGGAATCAATCAATCAATCAATCAATCAATCAATCAATCAATCAATCAATCAATCAATCAATCAATCAATCAATCTATCTATCTATCTATCTATCTATCTATCTATCTATCTATCTATCTATCTATCTATCTATCTATCTATCTATCTATCTATCTATCTATCTATCTATCTATCTATCTATCTATCTATCTATCTATCTATCTATCTATCTATCTATCTATCTATCTATCTATCTATCTATCTATCTATCTATCTATCTATCTATCTATCTATCTATCTATCTATGCTCTTTTCCTTGTACGGTACCTGTTGCCACTTGGATCTATTATAAGACAACACAATGTCAACTTTCATTTTTATGCAGATGATTTGCAGATCTATTTACCATTAAGGCCTGGATCCAGTAACCCAATGTGTTCTCTCTTTGACTGCATCTCTGAAATCAAACATTGGCTAAACAATAACTTCCTATTTTTAAATGACAGTAAAACAGAATGGATTTTATTTGGTAACAAAGATGCAACTGGCCTGGGAAATGTGAACATTAACTTCAGTGACAGTGTGAAAAACCTTGGAGTGACCTTTGATAAGGCTTTACATTTTGACAAACACATCGCCTCTGTTGTCCGGTCTGGATTTTTTTATTTACGTCTTTTAAAAAAGGTCAAACCCTTTTTAAACCGTTGTGACTTGGAGAAGGCTGTTCATGCTTTTATCAGTTCTAGGCTCGATTATTGTAACGCTCTGTATGTTGGTGTGCCTCAGTCAACACTGAGCCGCCTCCAGCTTGTTCAGAATGCAGCAGCTCGCCTTTTAACCAACACTCCTAGATGGGACCACATCACACCTGTTTTATTCTCACTACATTGGCTTCCTGTCCGTTTTAGGATAGATTTTAAACTTTTATTATTTGTTTTTAAAGCTCTGAATGGCCTCGCTCCTACTTATATAACGGAGTTGTTAAGTTTCCCCGCCCGCTCCAGGTCTCTGAGGTCAGATAGCCAACTCTTGCTCTCTGTTCCACGGACAAAATATAAACGTTGGGGTGACCGTGCCTTTTCTGCGGCCGCACCTCGACTCTGGAATACACTCCCACTTGAGCTACGCCAGATTACTGAACTTGGCCCTTTTAAATCAAAGCTTAAGACTTTTTTATTCAAACTGGCTTTTAGTAATTAAATATGTGGTGACATTTCTGGTTTTATTTTTGCTTTTATGTTGTGTTTTTCTTGATTTTTAATCTGTCTTTTTAAGTACTGCACTGTTTTTTGTTAAGCACTTTGGTCACCACCACCGTGGTTGTGTAAAGTGCTATATAAATGAATAAATGAAATGAAATATCTATCTATCTATCTATCTATCTATCTATCTATCTATCTATCTATCTATCTATCTATCTATCTATCTATCTATCTATCTATCTATCTATCTATCTATCTATCTATCTATCTATCTATCTATCTATCTATCTATCTATCTATCTATCTATCTATCTATCTATCTATCTATCTATCTATCTATCTATCTATCTATCTATCTATCTATCTATCTATCTATCTATCTATCTATCTATCTATCTATCTATCTATCTATCTATCTATCTATCTATCTATCTATCTATATATATATATATATACTTTGTATAATTTCTTAAAAAATTGTTCTTTTGATCATATTTTTCTCGCAGCCAGAGATTCTTGTAATCTTGTAAACTGGTCTTGATTAATATGTTTTCATCTTTCTGAAGGTCTTTCAGTTTAAGTTTTCCTCTGGCCACCTTTACCACTCATTTTTTGTGTCCAGTCTTAGTGCCCAACCACAGCCTGACTGTGCAGTTACTTTAAGAAATGAGCCAAGTGAACAAAAGGTAAGAGGACAAAAGAAAAGGAGTCTGATTAACAGTACTGTATATGAAAGTCATGTCAGAGAAAACCCCAGAGATCTGAAGCTTGACCTGAGAGGCTGACAGCTGCAGCTTTTTGGTGCAAAATTGCTACTTTATGACTTTAACTGTGCTACTTGAGTGTTTTTATAGAGTCAGAAAAAGAAATGGTAACAAATCATGTTTCTCTGTCAGGCTGCTGATAACAAAAAGCCTAAAGATCTGCCTTTAAGTTAGTTTTGTTGTAAGCTGTCAGTTTTGTGTAGACACAATGCTGGTTGGTTCATCCTCTGTACTGAGGCTTTCAGCAGCCAGGATGAATCATCTCTTCTAAAATTTTCAGGTATTGGTCCAAAATTTTACAAAAACTTTGAGATCTTTAGAAAACCCGAGGGACTTTTGATCAGAGAAATAAAATCGACTAACAGAAAAGAAAAGAAAAGAAAATGAGGGATGGAGACTCTGTAGTTCTGCCTCTCACTTGGTCACCTTTCTAAATTAAGCAGTGAACGTTAAAACTCATTCATCTCCAAGATACCTAATAAACCTTAAACAGAAAAAAAAACTATATTTTCATAATAAATACATATTGTTAGCATAAAATACACAGCTTTTATTTGGCACTAGGAAGAGAGGATTGAACTTTTACCAGCACAGCTCTCCTTTGTTCTTCCTGTTGCTGAATGAACAGCAGGAATTGGAAATGCCGTCTGTGCATGTTGTGAGAATGATAGCTTGAAAAAAAAGTGAGTTATCAATTTCCGTTTTGATACGTGGAAACATCTACGCGTAAGAAATGTTCCTTTGGAAAATAGGGTTGCCAGGTCTAAATCCAAGATGGCTGCTGCCAAGTATATAACCATGGACAACTCGGAAAATAAGCAACATGCTGCCTTCCATCATGGTGTGTGGCTGCATCTAGGTGGAAGAAAGACCATTTGAGGAAACTGTGCATTCTAGTTTTTACGCCAAAATTACACTACATACGGTCCGCTCCGCTCCGCAGGTCGCAGCTGAGCGTCTCAAACTCCAATTTCCACTACCTCCGCTCAGCTCAGGTCCGCCTGCATGCGCCGCTCCTAGACGCATGCGCGGGATTTGCGGGATCGCGCGATAAATCAAGTGATAAATAAGTAAGTCAGAACAAAACAATTCATTCGGTGGAAGAAGGAGAACAACAGTAGAGACTGCTGCCTTGATCTTCTCTCGTAAATGAGCGACAGGACATGGTTTGAGCAACAGGAAGTGAGGTATTACATTTTCAGAATAAAATACTTTATTTATTTATTTATTTCTTGTATTGCGTTTGTAGGCGTAGTCATAAATGATAGTTTGACAGCATTTTTGTACAAATAAATCCGTATAGAGCTAGGATTAGTCCGCCCGTGGTGATTTTATTTTGTAAATACGGAAGTTGTGCTCGTTCCTTTTCCTGTTGGTGCCTCCGCACAGCTCCGGCGTCCGGCAGAAATAGAAAAATTTCTAATTTTGACGGACTGCCGTCCGCTCTCCGCAGCTCGCTGCCGCCGTGCGGAGCCAGTGTAAATTCTGTCATTGATTATAATGGGTGCGTATTTGCTGCGGAGGTCGGACCGGAGCGGGGCGGAGCCGTGACACGTGTGGTGTAATTTTGGCGTTATACTGCTCAAAAGTTAAGTTTCCTCAAAAGATTGGGGTGACTGGTGGAGTGACCTAAGCTAAATCTATGGTGACCAAGGCCACCGTTGGCCAACCCCTGGTTCCACCATTGCATTTGATGGTGAATAGAATTGCTCTCTCCACTCACCAAGATTTGTCACTCTATGGGACAAGCAAAACAAACAAACAAACAAACAAACAAACAAACAAACAAACAAACAAACAAACAAACAAACAAACAAACAAACAAACTGTTCTTTTCCACAATGTAACTCCTACTCTCTTTTATATTTTGCATCAAAAACATCAAGGTTTTATTTTCAACCCCAATAATTTCCAGTCCAGAAAAAAAAAAAACACATCCTCAAAATGACAAACATGCACTATTCAGATCCCTCGGCGACGGGGGACATTGGCACACCACTTGTTTCTCAGACCTGCGTTTGTGACGTTTCTGTGATTTTCACACTTTGTTCACTCGTGAATCGAGATGTTTATTATGGTTAGACTGACTTGATCCTATCAAACAGTCATAATGATGTCAGAGTCAGAGTCAGAGAGTCTTTATTGTCATTTGCACCGCATGTGGTACATGTGATGAAAACGAGATTATGTACACGAGGTCCCAGTTACATCCAACAACAAATGCAAGAGAAAAACAGTAAGTTGTTTTAATTTGCATTTGTACTCTGAAATAAAACAGCCTACTGATGCTGAAGAGGATGCAACAAACCGCCAAGCTTACCACCCAGTATAAATGTCAGGACAGGAAGTTAATGTTAGAGCTTATAATCTCAACAGTACATTTGTTTTTCACTGACTTGGTTGTTTAAAAAAAAAATTCTGGTTTATTTTGAGCAGACTAAAGTCCAATTTGCCATGTTTAAAGATGTTTTCAAGTAAAAAAAAAAAAAGGATAGACTTCTGTAGAAAACCCATTGATTGACTTTAATGTGATTTAACGGATGCCATGCTGCCTACGTTAGCATTAGCCTTTCATCCCAATCTGAGAGCTTCATTTTGTAAAGCAAACATTCATCCACCTTTGTCCTCCGTGTTTAAAAAGTGCCAGGATATAGTCTGGTCCACAGTGTTTTATTAGCTACTTGGGCAGGAGCGTTTGGCTCGTATGTTTGGTCCAGTAGCTGTGAGCAGGCTTCTGTTTTCATTTCCTGCCTCAACCAGGTCTAATTCTGGCTCTAAGAGCTGAAACAAGGATCTCTGAAAGGTTGAACACAAGTCCAAACACTATCATCTCAGTGCTGGGGAAAACAAACAAACAAAATAATAAAAATAAACCAACACATAAACAAATAAATGTGACAGCAGTTTCCAAACTGCATGTCCAACCTGTGGAGATTGCAGCGCTGACAGCAGCAACAGATTAGAAGAGGAAAACATCCGAGTCTCTACCGTTCAATACGTGTCACAATAAAACAGTTAGAGCTGAAGACAGTAAAAACAGTAAAATACACCATTTGTGTGAGTGTTTAATGGGTTTTATTTCACAGTTTGGGCATTTGGAAGGGTTCTTTGTCCTTTTAGAGAGGGTTTTATCTGTAAGCCCTTGAAAATACAAAAAAAAAAAAAATATATGTATATATATTTTTAACTCAAATGTGTCTTTTTAAGTGGTAGAACAGAACAAATCCAACCAATTTATAAGTAAAGTAATATTTCTATCAGTTAAAAACAAAGTTTTCATGTTTTTGCATGAATTAATTATTCATGCTTCACATTTGTCTGTCGTTTTCTGGCTGGCTAACCAACAAAAAGTGTCAAAAAGAGCTTGTTAACTTGTGACCACACTGTTTATTTAATTAGATAATTGCAAATAAATACTTTTTTTTAACAGTTGCATTGAAACAGCAACAATTTCCAAAATGTTATTAATATGAACAATATGGACAAAAATACAGAAAAAACTATCAGAGTTTTAAAATGATCTATTAATGTGCCTAAAATCTGCCTGTAAGTATTTTAAAGTCTCGATAAATCACATTTTAGTGTTTGTGTTTCATGTGATCATAAATAAACAGTTTTTATTTTTGTAAATTAAATGTTCTTGACACATAAACTTTAAATACACACATTTTTATGTGAAACTATTGTTTTGTTTCATAATTGTGTGATATGTGATAAACTGATTATGTTAATGAGGATGGTGTCTTGTTTTGTTCACTTTTACACAATTAATATTCTTATTATCATTATTATGAAGTGTAATTACTCAGAAGTGAGGACTGGCATTTTGTGAATACACAAAATATATATATTTTTTGATGACTTCAGCACTGTGCCTACGTAGAAATTATGTATTTTATAAAAGGGTTTCAGGAAAAAAAATGGCTTGGATTATAAAGACATTTTCATATTCATTTAACACACAATTCAAAATCAATATTTTAGAATAAACTCTATCCTCCAAATTTTCTACAAATCTTTAAGAATTAAATATTCAGCTTGTTGAACAACAATTTAAATTAAAATACACTAATATTTGGTTTCAGTCACTAAAACCAAATTCACTTAATAATTTCAAACATTAAAGCTTTTTTTTTTTTTTTTTTTACAAAATATGAAGAGTTTGAGTTTGAAGCCTTTGTTTTTTAAACTCAGTTTTGTTTGGTGACTAATTAAAAAGTAATCTAAGACGGTTTAGTGTCTGTGCTTCCAGAGTACTTCATGTAAACTAGGCTTGGTCACCACTCATTATAATGCTTGTTTCATTACCTCGACATTATAGCTGCTCCGGAGGCAGAACAACCTCCTGCTTCAGCAAAATCTGAACAACAGCCTCGTTTCTTCTCAGACTGTAGACTAATGAGCTCAGAGGGTTACATCGCATGTTCACAGTTTTAAGGTTGTAGGTTTGATCTGAGCTCAGGCCCTAAAGTTTCTCACTCGTGTTGTTTGCAATTTGTTTTAAACTCAGGTTGTTCAAAAACTGGAAACAAATAAAGTTAGCTATAGATCGACTTCATCTTAATAAAGAATTTAGTCTTTTTATTGTTCTAGTTCCCTTATCAGTCTTGTCACTCGGTGCAACATATCACTATGGGAAATTGCAACCGCACAGTTTTACCTGAAGGAATACAATCACGCCTTTACGGCAGGAGCGTCAGCGTTGCACCAGGGGCCACACCCTCTGAGTACTTAAGCCGCTGACGCCCATCCATCGATCTCTTATTGCCCTTCACCTCGCTTAAACCTGAACTCTCTCTCTTCGCGGGACTTCTCTGTTGCTTCATCACTCGACCAGAGGTGAGCTTGCTCCCTACACAGGGCGTACAGAGAATTCTTCCTGCATACTACTGGGCTAGCGAAAGCTAGTCCGGCACATTTTTCCTTAACCTCTAAGTTTTTTCTTCTCCTCTTTCCGCAGACTGCTTTGCTCGACGGTGCAAACTGCATCACACCGCTACCTCTGCTAACTCGTAGCAAGGCTAGCCAGCAAAAGCGACGCGACGGAGGAGACGTCTCAAATCAGAAGAAAAAGGATCTTGGAAGGACTTGCTCGCCTTATCTCGGACATGCCTCCGGAGAAAGGAAAGCGAAAGACAAGACTTCCAAAAAAGACCAGTAGAGCGGCGAGTCCGACCTTGCGCGCCTGCCCCAACGGATGCGGTTTTTCCCTCTCAGCGACGGACACCCATGAGGCCTGTCCCGTCTGCTTGGGTATACTGCACGCGAACATGGCGCTGGATGCACCCGACTTTTGCCCACACTGCAGCCAGATGCTGGAGGCGGTGAGGAGGCACCGGGCGGACTTCGTCACCAAGGCTAGGGGGGCTGCGGCGGTGCCGGCAGACCCGGACACCACTGAGCCTCTGACTCCCACGCCGGAGCTCGAGAGCATGGCTTTGGATGACAGCACCCAAGTCGAATGGGGCGACAGCCCAGATGTGCTAGCCCCCATGGTGGACTTTACTGTCGACTTTGACACTCGAGGCATGATGAACGAGGACGAGATCTCGATTTCAGCCTCAGGTGAATTTTCTGCGGACGAGGCCGACGTCGGGTACGGGGAACAGGGAGAAGACCTCTCCCACACCCCGGTGCCTATGCTCCCTGAGACGGACTTTTCCATCCCTGCTCTGTTCGATTTGTGTTGCAGAGCATCGGACGCACTGCAGATCCCCTGGCCAGAGCCTCCACCTCGTCAACAAGTCACGAGGTTGGTGTAATGATTGAATGAATTATGTTTGTCCACTAGATGGCAAGCATGAGTTTATGTGAATGCATAAATGTAAAGAAAAGAACAACAGAAGTAGATAATTAAGGAGAGACACCTGTGAGCAACCTGTGTGAGCAGCTTCACAAAAGATACTATAATAAAAGTGTCTGGAAGATACACAACGTCTGGTTAATTTCAAACACAAATATAACATGGTGTCAGGAGTGAACTGAGTGGCAGCCATGGACCTGAAACCACCGGAGAGCTTGAAGCTGACGGGAAACGTGGATGAAAATTGGCGTGCCTTCAAACAACGTTTTCAACTATATGTTGCTGCAATGGGTTTGGAGACAAAGCCGGATGCCAGAAAGGTAGCAATGTTGCTGACCATAGCAGGAGCACAGGCTTTGGAAGTCTACAACACTTTTGTGTTTGATGACCCAGAAGACAAAGAAAAGTTGGATGTTGTGCTGAGTAAATTTGATGCTCACTGTTCTCCCAGGAAGAATGAATGCTATGAGAGATATGTGTTTCGTTCCCGAATGCAGACCCAGCATGAACCCTTTGATAACTTTCTGACAGATTTGAAGGTGAAAGCTCAGTCATGCAATTTTGGCCTGCTAAAGGACTCTATGATCAGAGACCAGATCGTCTTTGGTGTGCGTGATGGAAAGCTCAGAGAGAGACTGCTGAGAGAAGTGGAACTGACCCTGGAAACAGCTGTAATGATGTGTCGGGCAAGTGAACTGTCTCTGCAGCAAGTGAGGACATTTTCTGAACTTTCAACAGGACAGACTTCACAGTTCAGTGACGGAGCTGCAGCAGTTGGAGCGGTGTCCTGCCAGAAGAAACAACATGCTCAAATGAGGCAGCTGCAAGAGGATTGCATTATCAGCTGTAAGCGCTGTGGGTCACGGCATAAAGTGAGACAATGTCCTGCTTACGGTAAGCAGTGTTTGAATTGCCGTGGAAAGAATCATTTTGCAAAACAATGCTTTATGAAGAAGAAAGAAGAGAAGAAGAGGAATCGTGTAAACTTGGTAGATGAAACTGACTTAAGTGACACATTCTTTATTGGTGTTGTGAGTTGTGAAAATGAGTCAGAAAAAGTGCACTGCGTTGACAGAGATGATAAATGGACAATTCCTTTGCTGACCAATGGAGCCATAGTTAACCCGCTCATTCTCAATCAGTTCATCTGGACAATTTCTTTTTAGTAGAAACGTTTCACCCTTTACTTGGTGGGGTAGCTTCAGTTTGCTTTGGACTGCTCTGACTGACGAAGCCCTCTGGAGTGAGGGTGAAACGTTTCTACTAAAAAGAAATTGTCCAGATGAACTGATTGAGAATGAGCGGATTTGATACCTGGACTATTGAGAATGAACTTTCTGGTCTTGAACCACTTTGGACATGTCTGCCTGCCTGGGAGGAGTCGACGAGGGACAAGCCCCCAGAAACCATCTTGGCTACAGCAAACTGGTTGGTCCACTTAAGTTGTTTACTTGGTGGGGTAGCTTCAGTTTGCTTTGGACTGCTCTGACTGACGAAGCCCTCTGGAGTGAGGGTGAAACGTTTCTACTAAAAAGAAATTGTCCAGATGAACTGATTGAGAATGAGCGGATTTGATACCTGGACTATTGAGAATGAACTTTCTGTTCTGAGCCATAGTTAAGTTCAGATTGGGCACAGGTGCTAAGGCTAATCTCATAAGCATGTCTGATATAAAACAAATGCAACTAAAACCTCACATTAAGGAAGTGAAGTCGAGTCTGAGAGACTATAATGGACAATCAATTGAGTGCATTGGCACATGTCAGCTGAAGGTGACAGTTAAAGGATCAAAACATCTTGTGTTCTTCTCAGTTGTTAAAGAGGATCGTGAGTCACTTTTAGGTGACAAATCCTGTGAAGAACTTGGACTAGTGAAAAGAGTCTACCAAATAAACACAGAATTGAATGAACTCCATAGTCCTGCTGATGCAATGCTTCAGGATTATGAGGATGTCTTTCAGGGATTAGGTGCTGTACCCTGCACATACAAGATTCAGCTGAGAGAGAGTGCTCAGCCTGTTGTGCATGCTGCACGTCGCATTCCAGCACCACTGAGAGAGGGGTTGAAAAATGAGTTGGACAGAATGACCAGTTTGGGAGTCATTAAAAAAGTGGAAGAGCCCACAGATTGGGTTAATTCCATCGTGATTACAAAGAAGAAGAATGGAGAATTAAGAATATGCATGGATCCAAAAGATCTAAATGAGAACATCAGGAGAGAACATTATCAAATACCCACTCGAGAAGAAATTATCAGTGAGATGGCTGGAGCAAGTTATTTCACCAAGTTGGATGCAGCACAAGGGTTCTGGCAAGTAAAGCTAGATGAAAGCAGTACCAAGTATTGTACTTTTAACACACCTTTTGGAAGATTTTGTTTTCTAAGACTCCCTTTTGGAATAAAATCTGCACCTGAGATATTCCATAGAGCGATGGAGCAGATCATAGAAGGCTTGGAAGGAGTGAGAGTCTACATTGATGACATCATCATCTGGGGATCAACAGCTCAGGAACACAATGACAGATTGAGACGCGTCATGGAGCGCATACGAGAAAATGGACTAAAGCTCAATAAAAATAAATGTGAGTTTGGGGTCAAAGAAATTATGTTTCTCGGAGACAAACTATCTGCCCAAGGTGTTCAGCCAGATGAAGAGAAAATAAAAGCCATCTTGAAGATGCCACAGCCTGTCGACAAAACGGGTGTCCTGCGCATCATGGGGATGATCAATTTTATAGGAAAATTCATTCCAAATTTGAGTGCCAAGATGACAAACATTCGCAGACTCTTGAATAACAATAGTCAATTCCAGTGGACTGAGGTTCATGATCAAGAGTGGAAGGAACTGAAAAACTATCTGACTACTGAACCAGTGCTCACCTTCTACGATCCTACTAAAGAACTAAAGCTGTCTACAGATGCCTCAAAAGATGGACTGGGAGCAGTTCTTCTTCAAGCTGAGAATGAACAATGGAAGCCAGTGGCTTATGCGTCCAGAGCCTTGACAAAAGCTGAATGCAAATATGCTCAAATAGAGAAGGAATGTTTGGGGCTGTCTTATGGATTGGAGCGGTTTCATAACTATGTGTATGGTTTACCATCTTTTTTAGTTGAAACAGATCACCGGCCCTTGGTTTCTATCATCAGAAAGCACCTGAATGAAATGTCACCGAGGATCCAGAGGCTTATGATGAGGATGCAGAGGTATGATTTTACACTGATCTATACTCCAGGGAAACATCTGATTCTTGCTGATGCTCTGTCCAGAGCCCCTACGGACAATGCTGTGAGTTCAACTGAAGAGGATATTCAATGTCATGTGAATTTGGTGTCCACTGTGTTGCCTGTGTCAGACAACAAGTTGGAGCAAATAGTTGAGGCAACAGCTAAAGACACAGGATTACAGTTGGTCATGCAGAACATGGAGGAAGGATGGCCAATAGGCTCATGTTCACAGTTTTTCAAAGTTAAAACTGACCTAAGTGTTGTAAATGGACTGCTGCTGAAAAACAACAGAATTGTGATTCCACAAGTATTAAGACAAGATATTCTGCAGCGGATTCATGAGGGTCACCTAGGCATTGAAAAATGTAAAAGAAGAGCTAGAGAATCTGTTTTCTGGCCTGGAATAAATAAGGACATTGAGGTGCTAATAAGCAAATGTGAAACATGTCAGACTTTTAGAAACAAACAGAGCAAAGAACCTATGATAACAGCTGACTTTCCAACATCACCATGGCTGAAAGTAGGAATGGATTTGTTTCATTTTAAAGGAAAAAACTATTTAGTAATCATGGATTACTATTCAAACTACCCTGAGATGGCTCTGTTAGCTAATATATCATCAAATTGTGTCATCACTCATGCTAAATCGATTTTTGCAAGGCATGGCATTCCACATATTGTGGTGAGTGACAATGGCCCATGTTTTAGTAGCAGAGAATGGCAAGATTTTGCTAAACAGTATGATTTTCAACATGTAACATCAAGTCCACATTATGCTCAGTCAAATGGGAAAGCAGAGAAAGGAGTTCACATTCTTAAACAGCTTCTGAAGAGAGCTGCAAATAGTAACTCTGATCCGTATTTAGCTTTATTAAGCTACAGATCATCACCATTACAATGTGGATTCTCACCTGCTGAACTCTTGATGAATCGGAAGATTCGTACAACTTTACCAAGTTATAACAGTGATGAGCAAGTTGCAAGGAAGTCATCAAAGTTGGAGTACAAGTTACAAAAGCAGAAAGTAAAACAAAAGTCATATTATGACAGATCATCTAAGATTCTACCCCCACTGTCATACAAGGACCCAGTGAGGATTCAGGATGATGAGGGATGGAAGACGAAAGCAACTGTTCTGCAAGAAGTAGCTCCACGTTCATTTGAAGTGAAAACTGAAGATGGACAAGTTCTGAGACGAAATCGTCGCAGTTTGTTGAAGACTCCATTAGAGCCTACTGATGAGTCGAGTGAAGATTCTAAGGACTCTCAGATTATTTCTAATACTGAAACACATTGTGACGTTGACAGTATGGACAGTATTAGAGACATTCCACCTGCGTTAAGAAGATCTACCAGGGTGGTGAAAAAACCTGAAAGGTTGAACTTGTAAAAAAAAGGAAGATAGAAAAATAGAAAAAAAAGTAAACAAGAAAAAAAAAGGTTGAAATGTCTATTTTGTAATTCATGTTCTTAATGTGTCTCTCATGCAATGTATGTTGTAACATTCTTACTTTAAAGAAAGGAGGATGTAATGATTGAATGAATTATGTTTGTCCACTAGATGGCAAGCATGAGTTTATGTGAATGCATAAATGTAAAGAAAAGAACAACAGAAGTAGATAATTAAGGAGAGACACCTGTGAGCAACCTGTGTGAGCAGCTTCACAAAAGATACTATAATAAAAGTGTCTGGAAGATACACAACATCTGGTTAATTTCAAACACAAATATAACAGTTGGCAGGAAATTATTTTTATTCAAAGCAGCAGGCCACCACAAGGCAAAGGATGCCCGTCTTCCCAGACTTCCTCACAGAACTGACTCGCACCTGGTCTCAGCCCAGGGCGCCCATGCTGTTACCGTTCTCACAGTTTCTCGACGTGGAAGGGATGGATGAGGTGGGAATAGCCAACGTGCCTCAAATTGAGGACACGTTGGCATCTCATCTGGCTCCCAAGTCATCCGGGACAAAACCAACTCTCCCCAGCAAAGCCTGTCGAGCCTCTGCCTCTCTGCTCGAGAAGTGCTACAGGGCTCAGGGCCTCGCAGCGTGCACAATGAATGCGTCCACAATGATGCAAGCTTACCTGGCTGAAAACTACAGGAGCTCCAGGTAACGACAGACAAGCAAGCTGCCGCCGAGCTGCTGGATGAAGCCCGCAGGGCAACAGACTTTGTGCTCCGCATGATGGGGACAGCAGCTGCTGCTTAAGGCAGGGGAATGGCAGAAGTGGTCATCGCAATACGCCATCTGTGGATGACCCTGACTGACCTCCCGGAGGGACAGAAAATTCATTTTCTCCACCATTCAATAGAACCGACGGGGCTTTTTGGAAAAGCGCTCGATCGAATTCAGACCAGGCTGGACTAGAGGCGCAAACAGGCTGAAACTCTCCGGGTGGGCATCCCCAGGAGAACCTTCGCCCCCCCAGGGAATCAGCTGGGAGCAGAGCACCGTAGCCTCGATACCACTCAGCCACACGTGCCCTACTGCAAAAGCGGGCGGCGTACGAGCACTGGCAGAGACCACCGCCGGCTCCACCTCGGACTGAACACGCCTGGAGTAAGAAAGGATTTGTTCCCCACCAGGCGAACCGGTACAGAACCTCCTAGACAAACCTGGACACCAAACAGAAGCATGCCTGATGAACCAGGTTCGCTTCATAACTTTACACAATCACCCACCCACGCGGTACGGGAAATGATCTTTTCACGTCCAGACTTTGTTTGTAGCACGGTACAAAAAGCTGGTGATTCTGTTTTAGACACAAATCATGTTTTTTCTGCTGTGAGTGACATAAAACCAAATATGTCGTTACACATAAGCATGAATAAAGTAAAAAAAAACAGACTCTGTTTTCTAGACTCAAAAAAATAAAATAAAAAACAACTACAACAACAACAACAAACACAGTAACATATGCAGAACAGTCCCCTTTGTTCTCCTAGCCGACAAAAAGGGCGGGGCCATCTTCCCCCCTCCCTCATGGCTCACGGGGTGTTAGCCTAATTGATAAACCCTAGCAGGGCGCCTTTGCTATGTCTGCAACAGACAAGCACAGAGGCGCCTGCGAACAGGCCCGTGTATCCTCACAGAGGCAGGTGAGCGGTGTCACATGTTCCACCCCCCGCTCCGTTCTAAACCAAGGAGCCGGGAATACACAAATCAACCAAACCCGTGACACGTCCACGCTCCAGGGGTGCGTGCCAACAGAATCTGACGACCCACCTTCCTGGCCACTCATTCATCGAACGCCAGTAAGGGACGGGGGGCCGCGACAGAAGCCCGCAGGCCAACACCAGTGTCACACATTCATTCTAATGCTGAAGTTGTCCCCTTGTTTTCAATGGGCGACGCGTCATGCTTAAACAGTGATTCTGCAGCGTGTGACCACGCTCACTGTACTGACCCAAACAGGGAACGGGCTGGAGTCAGGCGATCTGCTCGTTTACAAAACGTTCATCTCCCACGACCCATGACCCCCAACAAAAGGAGGAAAAGTAGACACTCTGTTCAACCTTTATCTAATAATGACAACAGATTGTCTCTGCTTCCAAACACTCTTGGTCAGAATGGTATGGAGGTAGGTCTGTGGGAAAGTCCTCTTCCTAACCTGGTCGACCTTCAAAGGACCACTGAAATCAGGGTCTCTGAGGGAGAGCTGGTCCCACCACCTGCTTCTCTCCAAGGACCGTCTACGTCACCAGAAGGAACAGTTTTGCCAATTAGGCTGAGAACTGCGGCAAATTTTAGCTTGGTGGCAGAGAAGAACAGACTGATGGCCTCAGGCCTGCCAGAGAATGTGGTAAAAACCATTCAAAATGAACGTGCTGTGTCAACACAGTCCCTCTATGCATGGAAATGGCATATTTTTGAAGCTTGGTGCACAGAAAGAAATATTATTTCTTATTCATGTGACCTGGCTCAACTCCTCACCTTTCTTTAGGACTTGCTGGAGAAAGGTTGCTCTTTCTCAATGATTAAGGTGTTCCTATCTGCAATTTGAGCTTATCACGAAGGCTGGGGAAGCAGGACACCCGGCGCACATCCGCTCATAATGATTTATGAAGGGCGTGCTAAGGAGGAGGCCCCCCAGCAGGATTTTGACCCCTGGATGGGATCTCATGGTACGTCTAGACGAACGCGTTTTGAGCTACAGGAGCGGCCGGTTTACATGCAAAGTCAATGGGGGACACGCCTCCAAGGGTCGCGCGTTGCGTCACGTACTTTTTGAGCGGTACGGAAGGGGCAGCAGAGCGTTTTCCATGCATGCAGCGCCCGCGGCAGCCTCCATAGCTCGCCTCGAAAATGCCGAAGATTTCGTCGTTCAACGCGTCTGTCAACCAATCAGGGAGAGTCGGAGGAGGAGAGAGGGAGAGTCAGCTATCTGACGCGGTAACGAGGGGACGGGTATTGGGCAACTGTGTGACGTATTGTTTGTGAGACACAGAAACAACCCGCGAAGTTAAAAGAAATAAAAAGGACCTTGCCTGGCGGAGTGCCAGTGAGGAAGTCGGGATATCGGGTAAGTTTTGAATTGTGAACTTTTCACGTTTAGCAAGTTTAAGCTCTGCTAACTCCTCCCACACCCTGCCGCCACCGCCGCCGCCGCTTCACGTTCCGGTCTGAACAACACTGGGTCCAGTGCGTTCACTTTGAGGCGTTTCGCGCTTTTTGGCCGCTCAAAAAGCGTTTGGTCTGAACGTAGCATAAGTCTGGTCTTGGGGGCTCTCTGTGATCCCCCATTCAAACCATTGAGCGACATTAAGATAGACTTATTATCTTACAAGACCGCTCTTCTCCTGGCTCTTTGCTCGACAAAACGTGTGGGTGACCTCCACGCTTTGTCTGTACATCCAATGTGCACCAGATTCGCCCCTGACGGGTCAAAGGTCACCCTAAGGCCTAATCCTGCATATATTCCCAAAGTTTTGACTTTAAACCCCAGAAGTCTGGACTTTGAACTCTCTTCTTTTCCACCTGCTCCTATCCTCACTCAGGAACAGGAAAGGCTGAAGGCTCTCTGCCCCGTGAGAGCTTTAAGCACTTACATGCAGAGAACAGCCGAATGGAGAAAAACAAATCAACTGTTTGTGTGCTTTGCTGCACCAGCTACGGGTAAGGCCCTATCAAAACAGCGCCTCTCACACTGGGTGACTGAGGCCATTAAAATGGCGTACAGTAGCAAAGGTCAACAAGTACCCTCTGGAGTGCGTGCCCACTCTACTCGGGGCTTGGCCACCTCATGGTCACTGTTCAAGGGTGTGCCAATTGCAGACATCTTTGCTACTGCGAACTAGAGTTCAATGAACACGTTTGCAAAGCATTACAGTTTGGATGTTACTGCGTGTGATGTCACTCAGGCTTTCCTTTCTAACACACAGTAGAAAGCGACCTTGAGATTCCTATTGAATAAGGCGGACGTTCACACTAGGATGCATTTTACTGAGCATTTCAAGGGGCGGGAATGAATTACGTTACCATAGTGATATGTTCAATCAAAAAGGCGTTCAATTCAAGATCAACTGGACTTTATTTGTAACAGAAGACGTTGAATTGATAAAGCTTCTCGGATGAGAAGCGAAACGTCTTCTGTTACAAATAAAGTCCAGTTGATCTTGAATTGAACGCCTTTTTGATTTATCATGTCCTGGACGACTGAGAATCTTCACCAGCATAGTGATATGTTGCACCGAGTGACAAGACTGATAAGGGAACTGAAAGTTATGCACCATAACTCATGTTCCCTGAAGGAAGGGAACGAGGTGCAACATACCGGGCCCTTTCAATGCTGAAAGCTCGGTGAAGTGCATTCTGGAGATCGATGGATGGGCTTCAGCGGCTTAAGTACTCAGAGGGCGTGGCCTCTGGCGTAACGCTGACGCCCCTGCCGTAAAGGCGTGATTGTATTCCTTCAGGTAAAACTGCACGGGTGAAATTTCCTATAGTGATATGTTGCACCTCGTTCCCTTCCTTCAGGGAACATGAGTTATGGTGCATAACTTTCAGTTTCTTGTTGAAATCAATCAAAACTGAGGGCGTTGGGTGCACATTTTTTTAAAGCAGTGAATTATTTTAAATATAAAAATTATAATAATTGCTTTTTATTGGCTGCTCCCTCTTTCAGGGGTCGCAACAATGAGGATTTGACAATTGTTTTAAGAGGCTTAAGTGCCTTGCTCAAGGGCCCAGAGGGGGACAAAGGGTGGAGGTCAATGTGGGCGCTTCACCTTTACCACATACACTTTGATGTTACAGTCAATAGTTAATAATAATACCAGTACTAGTAATACTACTACTACTACTACTACTACTACTACTACTACTACTACTACTACTACTACTACTACTACTACTACTACTACTACTACTACTACTACTACTACTACTAATAATAATAATAATAATAATAATCATGAGCTGGATGGTGTTGCAGTTGGTAGAGCTACTGCCTCTCAATGAGCAGGTCGCTGAATCAAATCCTGGTCCTGGGGTCTTTCTGGGTGGAGTTTGCATGTTCTCTTCGTGCATGGGGTTTCTCTGGGTACTCCAGTTTCCTCCCACAGACTAAAACATGCATGTTGATTGGTAACTCTAAATTGTCTCTAGGTGTGACTCTAAATTGTCTCTAGGTGTGAGTGAGAGAGTGAATGGTTGGTTGTCTTGTGTGTTCCTGTGATGGACTGGAGACCTGTCCAGGGTGTCCCCCGCCTCTCGTACAGTGATTGCCGGACATGGGCACTGGCGACACCCCCATAACCCCAAAATGAAGGTGTGGGTAAAGACAATGGATGTATGAATAATAATAATACATTCAATTTGTAGAACACTTTATATTTGTAAATCTCAAAGTGCCACATTTAAAAAAAAATCCCAAAAGCAAAGTAAAAATTAACAATAAGGATAAAAATCACTCCAATCATTCATAAAAACAGCAAAACAGAAGTTTTTAATCCTTTCTCAGGGGGTTCTACAGGCTGTGGCGAATGAGAGTTTGGAGGACATAACTTGAGATACTGGATGGATTTTCTGAGAGTCATCTTGAACCATTTGAAGTAAAAAAAAATACTTGTTTTTCTTCATATTTTGCAGCTTATTTAGAAGTGCTTCAACTTGAAGTCTTCATTGTAATGAGTAACTGCGGGAATACTTTTAATCCCAAACATTGTGATATTTTAGAAATACAAACTTTATATAAGAAACATTACAATGATTGACATAATGTAACAAGGAGTTCAGCTGTTCTCAGTGCTCTCCTTCTCACATAACAGCCCAACCAGCTGACACTTGTGACTGACTGTTATAATTCATAACATAATTCACTGTATTCATTCATACCCATCTGCTCACACAGACTCATGTTCAGGCTACTGTTGTTTTGCCATATTATTTTACATTATTAGTGTTAAGCATATATGTTAGATCTTTTAGCATAACATTTGGTGTTATAGTGTGTATCTTAGATCCTTGTATACAGTTTATTTCTACACAATATTTTTGGTATTTTTGGGTGTAACTGGGACCTTGAGTACATAATTTCATTCCACCTCATGTACCACATGTGATGATAATAACAGTAAACTTGAACTTTATACAGTAAATGATAAAAGTACAGCTATTGCACCGTCATACGTAACTACCGGTACTGTAAAATACACCATTTGGACGTACTTCTGTAAACAATGAACCTATATTTAGTGCGGACTGTGTGCATTATTAAAGAATGGCAGGCTTGTTCCACACATGTTTTATATGAGAATAAAGAAACAGTCTTTCCTTTACTAAAATAATGCACTTTATATATAAACCTATATTCACTTCACATAAAATTAAGAGTTATACTATTATATTGCACTGTATAAGTGTCCTATGTTGATAATCAGCTGCTTCTTGGAAAATGCTTCAACATATGTAACGATCTGTTTTATTTATTAAGCTGTAAAGTCTCAAATAAACTGCTGTTTGAACTTTCCCGATGTGTTTTCAGGCTCGACAGTTTGTTAATGTGAGGCTAACGTTAGCTCCAGAGTACTTTGAAAGACAACACCTGTATTTAAATTATTATCATTAGTATGGCATTTCTTACTTAATCATCTAAGTCTGACCCAATCAGATGCCACATGAAACGAGTCGTGACCACCAATGTGCTGTGGGTAATGTAGTTTAGTTGTCCCCTGTCATGAAGCAAATACAGTATGGTGAATTGGAAATAACCTCTCTCCTTCCACCCATGCACGTTGGGAGCTGGATAACTTGACAATGCGACCGTCATATACTTAAGAAAAACTAGTCACCCCGATCAATTGAGGAAACTATGCTTTCTAGTTTTCATATTAATCTAAAGCATATGTGTCAAACTCAAGGCCTGGGGGCCAAACGTGGCCCTCGTTGATATATTATCTGGCCCCCAAGATGATATTTTAAATGTAAAATACTTTTATCACTTTAATTTTTTTTTGGTAATCTTTGATTATGATCAAAAAAGGCGTTCAATACAGGATCAACTGGACGTTATTTGTAGTTGATCCTGTATTGAACGCCTTTTTTGATTTTATCATGTCCTGGACGACTGAGAATCTTCACCAGCACTTTGATTATGATGTCAAAAATTCAAAAGAGAAGTTCAAATGAGACCAATCAAACTCGTACTGAGGAACCTGCAACCAAGAAAAGATGTTGGGTATCTAACGAGTTAATGTAAATTCTGAAACTGGCCCTTAGTTTTAAAAAGGTTTTAATTTTGGTCTCCGCTTGTAAGTGAGTTTGACACCCCTGCTCTAAAGTATAGTTTCCTCAAATGACGGAGGTGGGTGAAGATTAATCTATGGGGGGACATGGCCACCATCAAGCTAAGCTACCCTAGTAGTAAGCTAGCACCAACGGTCTGATAATCCAGATGTTGGATTGTTCTTTCTAACTCAATCTGTTAGAATTTCATTGGAACAAAAAAAATAATCCAGGATGCTGGATTAAATTGATAACCCACCCTGCTGAGTTGAAAATACCCAGGGTTGGCTTTGTCCATTTTCGACCCAGAACTGGGTGTGGTTGTTTTGAACCCAGCAGTTTCCAGTGTGTATTAATTGTTCACGACCCTTCGTCTAATCTTCGGCTTTAAGGCCATATTTAAACACCGCAGTTTAAAACGTGGCCCTTCAGGGTCGTAATGTTTCCCTGTTTGTTCTGCATATATATTATTCAGAACATGTTGCTGTTACACAGGAATCTGCTGGTTTTACTATCCAATTTATTTCACCCAAGAGGTCACCAGCACAGATGAGCATACAGAGACGCATGCAAAATAACGGAGAAAAGTTTCCACAGATTCATAAAATAATAACTACTGCCTGCAGGTGGAGAAAGTGTTCAATCTGCAGCAGCGGCTACTTTTTTTTTTTGCATGGATGATCTAAATCTGCAGAACTAAACTGCTGCCTCCGTTACTTTGCTTTCCTGCAGCGGTAGCAGCCTGTGTAGAAGTGGTCAAACAAATTAAGCAGAATATATACATACACACCCAGCTAAACATTAGTGAGGCTGTTTGTAAGCCTTTCAACTGGAAGAAGATGTTTACCCGGGGAGAAGAAAAAAAAGCTGTCGAAAAATGTTTTAGCCTTTTGCAGTTGTCTTAAGGCAGAAGAAGACAGATTGTTGTTCTTCCCTTTTCCCTTTTCAGGAGAAAAGTGAAGCGGTGATGTTATTGTTTGTTTGGGAGATTGGAGGCTGGGGAGACAAGCCTCCTATTAGATGTGCAGTTGGCTCCTTGTTCTGTTGTACAGCCGCTCTCACAGTGGTGGTCTGGCATCAGCTGCAACACAGCTCAGTAGCTACCCTGAGGTACTGGTGTCTAGCCATAAAGCACCTTTATCTGTTGGGAAGGAGCTAAAGTGACTGGCAACACACAGATTTTAGGAAATAGATATTATGCTTAGCCACCCAGACACACAGCCTCAACCGCTTGGTGTGTGTGTTTGCTTATGTGCTCGCTGCGTTTAAGAGCGTCAATGTATTTGATTTTGGTATTTTTCACCTCAGCGGTTGGCAATTTAAAACCACCAAATGGAATATTTCTGAGCCCTTTTGCAAATTGCACCGACACACTCATGAGGTAATAGTCACTCGCTAGAAGCCTCTTTTCTGTTTTTGATACAGGGAGCCCATTTGCCTTTCATCAGGCATGCAGACAAGCGTAGTAAAGGGGTTGTGATTATACACATTCCATCAGTGTGAATTGTGCACGGCCGTGCAGATCAACTCCTTGTCTGCGGGGACATCACTTGAAGGTTTCTGTCTACAGAGGTTGTTGTCTTGCAGTCATTGCTGTTGCCTGGTTGTGCTGATGAAAAAAAAAAAGATTTCAGTTTTATGACTCTGGGCACAGTTTGTGCAAAATTTTTAAAAAATCTGGAGGAAAATTTCTGTAAAAACTTAAAACATGCTGTCTAAATATATTACAAATAATAATATACTAATGTATATATACTATGACATTGAGATTCATGACATGATGACAAACCAGCACTTACTGCCTTTGGGTGATCATGTAATTGCCTATATCAGTTTGAGTGTTTTTGTATGACTGTCTGTTAGCAAAAAAAAACAAAAAAAAAACTCAAACCACTGGATAGGTTTTACTCTCAGAATCAATCAATGGATGTACAAACATAACCCTTTGGAGTCACTCTGATTTAAGCTGGCCATTTCACTTTAGCTGACACATTGATGGTTATATTTCAGTGAATTTGACAAACAGTTAACTAAAACCCGATGTGTTAGTAGCTGAGAGTCACCTCCAGCACATACTTTGAGCATTAGCTGATCACATGATATTTTAATTTAAAACTTTTGCATGCAAGGTAGTAGGAGACATGCATTCCCTTAATAAAATGCTAGTTTTGTTATGAGTGTTCATTCATTCATTTGTTCATTATTTATTTTCCAATCACGTTCTGAAAAATGTTTTGCAGACGTATTTATTTCATAATTTCAATCAATAAACCACCTTTATTTTACCAGGTAGTTGAGATCGTTGAGATCGAGATCTCTTTTACAAGGGTGACCTGGTCAAGTGGTCAGCAGCACACGTCACATGGTAATTGACAATAAGCATTTGTATTTATCAAAAAAGAAAAGAAAACTACAATCACAATAAATAAATATAAATATTTTTTTTTTTACCATGTATCTGTCTAATTTAGCTTATATTACTGTTTAACGTTTGAAAACACATTATCCAGACTTGCTTTTGTTTATTTATTTTAGATTTACAGTACAGTAGTCAATAAATCAGCAAAATCAAAAAATTTGATAAGCAATTTTCCTCCTTCTTTTCGATTTGTGAAAGGTGCGACTGCAACAGAGCAACAGAATCTGTGCAACAAATGAAAGGCAGCAGGATGTTTGTTAACCTTCATTTTTGCTGGATAAGGACTTTATCTTTTCTGTGTTCTGTGACCGGGGCCGGTTGATGGATATCTGTGTACTGGCTGACTCATCTTTTAAGGTCAGCTTCAAATCAATGCAGGGTTTTATTCTTTTCTTTGCACTTTAACTGTAATGGCTACTTGTAGTGCAGAATCCTCCCCTTTAGTCCCCCCCCCCCCTTCTTTTTTTGCTAACAGACCGCCATGATAAATGACAACAAAAAGGCTTCTGGTGCGAGAAAGGTCCATGAATAAGTGTACAGCTGGGAGGACGTGGAAATTCAAGCAGACGCACAGGTGTAAAATATTACCTGCCAGAAACTTGTTCTCTGTGAATATTAGCCTTTGGAAAAGAAAAGATGAATATGATGTCAAAATTCTAGCACTGCTTTCACTGGAAATCTTAGTGGAGTTCAAAACTGGCTCTTTTATACACACAGAATACAGCTTTTTAGCTTTTTTTAGTTATTTTGGGTAACTTTATTATCCAATTTGTATTCATGGGAATATTTATTTTTGCCCGAGTTTTAGCTTACATTTAAGTTGTTCTATTTGTTTCTCTTCATCTGTTATTGATGATGTCGTAGTGATTAAACTGTACTTACGCATACTTATATTATTGCTGTCAAATGTTAATTAAAGGCAGATAACTTTAAACAGATAGATTACCATAGATATTTTGAAGTGTGGTTCTGTGAAAGGTTTTGAACAGTAAATATCCTACCTGTTCTAAATAACTTTGAATGACCTAATTTTAATGAAATTATTTCTCACTGGATTCATGAGCTAATGGCTAATTTGAGAGTCCAAAAGCAACGTGTTTTAAAACAATATTACATCACTAAACATGCAATACAGTAGTCCCTCGATACTTTGCGGTTCACCTTTCGCGGACTCACTCTTTCGCAGACTCACTCTTTCGCGGGTTTTCACCATAAGATTGTACACAACACACGATTGGCATAGGGAATGACAGACCCCACCCACTCCCCCTCCTTTCTCTTTCTGAGGCTGTCACAGCAGAGGCAATGGGGGAAGACAGACCCCAGCCACATCCTTTCTCTTTCTCTGCTGCAACAGACAAAATAAAGAGAGAGAGAGAGAGTGCGGCTGAGTGTGGCTCACTTGGGTATATGATAGAACCCCTGCCCCCTTCTTTCTCCTTTCAAGGCTGTCTGTCACAGCAGAGAACGAGAAAGGAAGGGGCAGGGGTGGGATCTGTCTTTCTAAATTGTGTCCCAGAGACACATAACTGACGGGTGCGTAACACACAGCCGGATAAAGAAAGGAGGTGTGTGTGTGTGTGTGTGTGTGTGTGTGTGTGTGTGTGTGGGGGGGGGTCTGTCTTATACCTGACTGAGCTGTACGAGTGTCACAGATTTTTCATTTAAAATAATCC
>JBBPBX010006807.1:0-10627 GCA_038048925.1 Garcialebias charrua
TGTCATTCAATTAAAAGTTGCACCAACAGTATTTTTCTTAGTGGAACTAACAAAGAGGAAATTATAAAAATGGTAAAAAATCTCTCATTCTATTTTAAGTAGCAGTCAGTATGGGTTTAGAGGAAAAAAACTCTACATCAATGGCTCTCATGGATTTAATGGAACAAATAACTAATGCTGTCGATCATAAACAGTACTGTGTTAGTGTTTTTGTTGATCTAAAAAAAGCATTTGATACCATTGACCACACCATTCTCCTTGAAAAACTAAATAAATATGGTGTTAGAGGACCAGCATTACAGTGGGTATCTAGCTATTTGAAGGACAGGAAACAGTTTGTGCAAATAAATGATGTTAGATCTGACCTCCGTGATATCACTTGTGGAGTTCCTCAGGGTTCTGTGCTTGGACCAAAGTTATTTATTTTATATGTGAATGACTTGGTAAATGTGTCAGGACTACTTAAATGTGTTCTTTTTGCCGATGACACCACATTTTTCTGTTCGGGTAATGACATAAAACAGATTTTGGATATGATGAAAACAGAATTTATAAAAATACAAACTTGGTTTAAATTAAACAAATTATCTTTGAATTTAGATAAAACTAATTACATGATATTCAGTAACAAAAAGAGAATTGTTGATGACGATCCATTTGAAATTGAAGATGTTGTGATCTGTAAAGTGAGTGAAGTGAAGTTTCTGGGTGTTATCATTGATGACAAACTGACATGGAAACATCATGTAAATTCCATTAAAAAATAGCTAGATCAATTGCAGTACTGTATAAAGTCAGGGATTTTTTAATTGATAAAGCTCTGCATATGTTGTATAACACAATCATTGCTCCACATTTAATCTATTGTATTGAGGTTTGGGGAAAAGCGTGCAAAACTATTACAAAGCCTGTTTTTATTTTACAAAAGAGAGCTGTAAGAGTAATCACCAGAAAACATTTCAGTCACCCATCAAACACTTTGTTTCTTCAGCTAAACTTATTGAAATTCCAGGAATTGGTAGAATATAGTATTTTATCAGTTATGTATAGGGCTCATAATAACACATTACCTTTAAATATCCAAAGAAATTTTATAAAAAGACAAAGTTATTACAATCTCAAAGGGACAGAGATATTCATCAAACCACAATTCAGAACCAGCTTAAAGGGACGGTCTACCTCAATTCAGGGAGTTCGATTGTGGAATGCTCTGGAGAGTGATGTTAAAAATGCAAAATCAATGTATACATTTAAGAAAAAGGTCAAAAAGGACTTGCTCAAAAACTATATATGATGTAACTTAGTGTGTTTGTGTATTACACTTATGTTGTACTTATGATGTAGCTTAGTGCGTTTGTGTATTACAGTTAGAAAAATTAAGTAGAGTTATTCATTTTGTGACGTAGTTTGTGTATTACAGTTAGAAAAATTAAGTAGAATTATTCATTTTGTGATGTAGTTTGTGTATTACAGTTAGAAAAATTAAGTAGAATTATTCATTTTGTGATGTAGTTTGTGTATTACAGTTAGAAAAATTAAGTAGAATTATTCATTTTGTGATGTAGTTTGTGTATTACAGTTAGGAAAATTAAGTAGAATTATTCATTTTGTGATCTAGTTTGTGTATTACAGTTAGGAAAATTAAGTAGAAAAAAATTAAGTGTGATGTAGTTTGTGTATTAGTTAGAAAAATTAAGTAGAATTATTCATTTTGTGATGTAGTTTGTGTATTACAGTTAGAAAAATTAAGTAGAATTATGGGTGATGTAGTTTGTGTATTACAGTTAGAAAAATTAAGTAGAATTATTCATTTTGTGATCTAGTTTGTGTATTACAGTTAGGAAAATTAAGTAGAATTATTCATTTTGTGATGTAGTTTGTGTATTACAGTTAGAAAAATAAGTAGAATTATTCATTCTGTGATGTTGCTTGAAGGTTATCATTGGTTGAACAAACTGTGAAATAAGGGGCAGATATAATAAGATTTCATCTTCTTTCTGCTCCCTTCATTTTATCCTACTTGTATTCTTGTATCTGATGAAACTGTCTTGTATTGTTCTTTTAAAATGAATGAATAAACATCAAATCAAATCAAATCAAATAATTCGACAAGTTTGGCTCTTATGGAACTGATAGAAGAGGTTACTTCAGCAATAGATGATAAGCAGTATTGTATGGGTCTGTTTGTTGATTTGAGAAAGGCTTTTGACACCATTGACCACACCATTTTACTTGAAAAATTGCAACAGTACGGTATTAGAGGTCTAGCCATACAGTGGATATCTAGTTATTTGAAGGGCAGAAAACAGTTTGTACAAATTGATGATGTGAGATCTCAACTATGCAGTATTTCGTGTGGAGTACCACAAGGTTCAGTGCTTGGCCCTAAGTTGTTTATTTTATATGTAAATGATTTAATTAAGGTGTCTGGGATTCTAAGGTGTGTTTTATTTGCAGATGACACTACTTTTTTATGCTCGGGTAGAGACTTGAATCAGACGTTTGAATTAATGAAGATGGAGTTTGACAAAATTCAAACTTGGTTTAAATTAAACAAGTTATCACTGAACGTGGAAAAAACTAATTATATGATATTTAGTAAAAAAAAGTCAACTATGGATTTTCTTTTCAAGATTGATGGTGTGGAGATACAAAGAGTGAATGAAGTAAAGTTTTTGGGTGTGATTATCGATGATAAATTGTCATGGAAAAAACATATAAATTTTGTAAGAACTAAAATGTCTAAGTCCATGGCAGTACTATATAAAACGAGGGACTTACTGACAGACAAGGCTTTGTGTTTACTGTATAATACAATTGTTGTGCCAAATTTAATTTATTGTATTGGTGTCTGGGGTACAGCTTGTAAAACTGCAACCAAATCTATCTTTATTTTACAAAAAAGAGCTGTACGAATTATCTCAAGAAAAGATTATTGTCATCCTTCAAGTATTTTATTTCATCAACTGAAATTACTCAAGTTTTATGATTTGGTAGACTACTTTATTCTATTACTAATGTACAGGGCTCAGAATCACAATTTACCATCGAACGTACAAGAGTATTTTGTAAAAAGGAGCAGTTGCTATAATTTAAAAGGAACTGATATTTTTGTTAAGCCAAAGTTTAGAACAAGTTTGCGGGGTAGGTCTACTTTAATGAGGGGAATTGATCTATGGAATGGTTTGAATAATGATATTAAAAATGAGGAATCATTATTTGTATTTAAGAAAAGGATAAAGAATATAATGCTGACGAGATACATTTAAGTTAGTTAATATTAGCGAAAACTATAAAGAATAATTGTGATATGTTTTGGGTTTTGTTGTATTATTTGTGATTATTGCTTGAATTGATTGTTTGAATTGATTTTGTTAAGAAGGGGCAGAAATGATAAGATTTAATTCTTCTTCTGCCGCCTTTCATTTTATAGGTATTTTATATTTTTTTCTCTTGAAATTTGTATTGTTTTAATGGAAATGAAATGAATAAATAAACAAACAAACAAACAAACAGCGTGCGCTCTCAGGACATCATTACCTGCAGTGTTCCCTCAGTGAGGACTGAACTTGGCAAAAGGGCCTTCTCCTACTCTGCTCCTGCTTCCTGGAATATCTTACATAAAGATCTGAAGCTCTCAACCCTGGCCTCTCTAAATGACTTTAAGAAGCTGTTGGACTCCTGGCGAGAACCATTACAGACATGTTCCTGTTTTTAGTTTTCTACACTTGCCTTATAATCTTACTGTTTTGCTACTTTGACTTTTTTTAACATTAAAAAAATCTGTATGCCTCTCATGATTGTCTATTGATGTGGCTGTTGTCATCATTCTTTGTTGAAAACAGGTCTCTCTTGTAAATGAGTTCTCGAGGCTCATTGGAATTAATTAGCCTAAATAAAGGTTTAATGAATAATAATAATAATAATAATAATGTCACATTTTGTCATCTGTGTATGTTTCCATACAAGACGAAATTTGTGCCCACTGTCCAACTTCTAGACATGTCCAAACCACTGTCCCTCCTCTGGACATGTCCAAACCACTGTCCCTCCTCTGGACATGTCCAAACCATCTCAGTCTGGCCTCCCTAACTTTATCTCCCAGTTGTTCAACATGTGCTGTACCTCTGATGATCTCATTCCTGATCTTATCCATCCTTGTCACTCCTAAGGAGAACCTCAGCATCTTCATTTCTGCTACTTCCAGTTCTTTCTCCTGTCTTTTTGTCCATGTCTCTGTCTCCAGACCATACAATATAGCTGGTCTCACCACTGTCTTGTAAACTTTTCCTTTGACCTTTGCTGACACCTTTTTGTCACAAATCACTCCTGAAACTTTTCTCCATCCACTCCATCCTGCCTGGATTCTCTTCTTCACCTCATTCCCACACTCCCCATTTTCCTGGACATTGGACCTCAAGTACTTGAAGTCCTGCACTTTTGTGACCTCTGCTCCTTGTAGCCTCACTGTTCCACCAGCCTCCCTCTCATTCACACACATGGACTCTGTCTTACTACAGCTGACTTTCATTCCTCTGCTTTCGAGTTCACAAGTGAATTTGGAGAAATAATACTGAGTTTGTTGTGGCAGTAGCTGAGCATCATCTCCAACATGTACTTCAAGCACTAACAGCTGTTGTTGACTAGGTTTGACCAAGACTTCTATGATTCTTTAGTTTAAAACTGGGGCATGAAAGGGCGACATGCATTATTTTATGGAACACTACACCTTTAGTTCATTCTTTTACTCTGACACTTTCCTGGTTTCCACTTGACACATTGTTGCCAACAATGTTTGTGAGCGAGAAGGTCTCGGTGCCAAAAAGCTAGACAGCTGGCATCCTAATCAGCGAGTCACTCCTAATGATGCTCATTATTTGTAATGACATCTGAAAAGCTCAGAGGCTTAAGTGTGGTTTAGACAATTCTTTTTATTAGAGTATATAAACATATAGTTATCTTTGGATATAATCAATCCAAACCCATTTAGTGCAGCAATGTTGTACTGATGAATTCATTTGGCAGATGTGTGCTTTAGGCCTGATAATACTGCCCTTTCTTTTGCTCTATCTTTTCTATAATCCTTTCAGAAATGGTAGCTCTCTCATCATCATTCAGGTTAACACAAGACGGGCTGTGCTGCTCTAAGCCTGCCTGGCATCGATCCTCCTGGCAGGGCTCCTTTTTTGACACGTTCTTTTGAAGAACAAGCTTTTGCACTCTTAACAAGACAGCGTGAACCTGCTTACCTGGTGGACCTCACAGACAGAACATGTTGAAGATCCCTGTGAGAAAGCCCGTTTGGGAGTGTTTCCCAGCTACTCACGAATTTAAGATTTCTGAACAGAAATCCTTTATTATTGCAGAAGAGGAAAGAGGGTTCATGTTTTTGCCTGTGTCTAAATGTATGTGTTCATTTGTACTATTTGCCAAATGTCTCATTAAACAATAAACTCTTTTTATTGAATGTCTCATAAAATAATCATCCAAAACTGATCACCTTTTAGACTCAACCCCATTCATGATAGTCTCCACAGCTAAGAAACCTTAGCAAGTTTAGTGTTCCATATAGGGAAAAGTAGACCACGTACTGCTTAAAAATACTTTATTTAAAAATTTTCCCACAACATTTCGTCAGTCTTTCAGAACTCTCTCAGCCTGAAAAATAAAATACAATGTAAAATGTAAATGACTTTTTTTAATTTTGTTTTAACTCTTTAATTATATTTCATTTAACAATAACACCACATTTCAATTGACAAAATAATTATTTTACTGCAATAAAAAAACAAGCATTTCCCCCCATACGCACTTATTGTTTTTTTTTTGTGTAAAAAATAAACAAATTTAAAAAATCCAGTTTTGTAAAGACCTTCAGCTTACTGGACCCATCAGATCCAGTAGCTAAACATGAGGTTTTGTTTTTGGTCAAATTTTCTAATAATTTTTGCATTATTTTAAAAAATATAATTTCATAATTTTTATTTATTTTAACCCTACCCATAACAGAAATGCTAGTTTCTGATGTTCTTTCTGCTGTTACTGGCTCAGATAAAATAGTGCGCTGCGGGAGCAGTGCACACGTTAATGACGTCCTGCTTTGGGTGAAACCAACGGCACTTAGCAGTTGTCAGCTGTGGAGCGTCTGATCCCGCAGCCTGCATGCATGTGAAACAGCTTTTTTATTACTAAATGTTTGCTTGTGCACATTACAACTGAGTTGTTGCTCTTTACATACAAACTAAAACAATTTTGTTGGAGAAGATGTGAGGCGGGACTCCACATTGTTGTCTGGCCACAAATAGTTTCTGCTTCTAGGATGACCTGAACCACCACTATATCATCTGCAAACTTTACAATGTGACAGCCTGGATGGGCAGCTGCACAATCATATGTGAGCAGAGCAAACAGGTGGGGGCTCAATACACAGCCCTGAGGGGATCCAGTGCTGAAGGTCATGGTGGAGGAAGAGAAGTTGTGGATCCTCACAGACTATTTTGTTGGTTAAGAAGTCCAGAACCCAGTTGCAAATGGAGGAGCTTAGTCCTGTGAGTAGTTTGTCCATCAGGGTTTGGGGGAAAGAGCATACGGACATAAGAGTCTTTCTGCTGCAGGTGGTTGAGCACAGTATGGACAACAGAGGAGATGGTGTCCTCTGTTGATCGATTCTCGCAGTATACATACTGGTGAGGGTCCTTGCTGATGGTGATGGTTGTTTTGATGTGGGTCATGACCAGTCTTTCAAAGCATTTTGTGACTATCGCGGTGAGGGCCACTGGCCGGTACACAAGTAAACAAGAGTGTAGTAATGTTACTGTGAGAATATGAGAGTGTTGAAAAAATTCTGACTAAATGAAAAAAAATAAGGATTTTTTTAAAGTGTTAAAAGTAAAAAGTGTTTGTTGACTGCACCAAAATGAATTAATAAATATAAACTTGGAGAAAATAAATGTTTGGCTGATTTTTTTTCTCCATAAATCTTCTAAGGCTTAAGGAACAGTAGCAGATTGATTTTATTTCATCCGAATTGTTTCTAAAATTGCAAACTGTTATGTTTCTGAGTTGTTCCACTGTGACAGTTTGCTATTTTTGGAATATTAATAAACACAGTAAATGTGTAAAATGGCTGGAGGTCATAGACTGGTCATTTTCTGATCAGGATGAAGTACGTGAGCTTAAAGCTGATAACAACTTTGTTTGGAGTGCCAATCTTCTGAAATCAGAGCATTTCACAGCTTTTTCCATTTGTGGAAGAACCCGTCCAGACGACCTGACTCAACCTTTTTAGAGTTACCTGGATAGTTGAGCAGCATCTGGACTTTTTCCATTTGCATTTTCCACTTCTTTCAAAGAGTTCATAAACTTCTCCTGTCACAAATGGCCTTTAGGCATCATCTGCCAAACACAATGACATGAATATTCTTCCACCATGAGAACATGCCTCTCCCAGCTGACTAATAGTGCCTTTGAGCAATTCAGAAGTGGGTATAAAGAGCCTTCAATCCCTACGGTGTGTAAGGAGCCTCTGGCAAATCATGTTCTCCTCTTTGAGTTCACCGTTTGAAGGTGTTCCACCTGGTTTTTTTGTCTGTAAAGTAAACTCAATTCAGCAAGAAGTCTACGAAAATAAGGAAGCTCAGCTAATGTAAAGTCAATGCAAGGTGCATTTTTTAATGATCCAGTGAGAATTAATTTGACAGAAAATCTAAGTGTGTTGCTGGAACAATAGAGATTGTGTTACTTAAAAACAAATTACCGGTATGTAATTTTGTAGTAACTATGTTAGATTGCTGATTTTAATACTCTGTGTTGTCTCACTGTGCGAGACAAGTGGATTTCAAGCCACACAGATTTTCTTTGTATCGTTTCTCAGGATTTCTTGTTTCTACCACAGTGCGCTGGAACAATCGTTAGAGTTATCTCCTCACAGCAAGAAGGTTGCAGCTTTGCCTCCTGTCGGGGGCCTTTCTGGGTGGAGTTTGCATGTTCTCTCCGTGCTGCGAATGGAAGCCATTGTGTCTCATATATAAAATTAAAATGGATTAGCAGAAATGCTTTTTCATTTCAAAGTCAAGCAGCATTTTTTGACTCATTAATAAAATTAAAATTAAATCATTTTCATTTTCTAAATCAAAACTGCTCATTGTGTAACTTAATTAAAAAGATAAATAAAATAACGTTTGACATTTAATTTTCAAAACATGTCCCAGTAAAAAGTGACCAAAAATCATTTTGAAATGTCAATTTTGAAAATTAAAATGAAATAGCAGAAATGCTTTTTCATTTCAAAGTCAAGCTGCATTTTTTGTCTCATAAATAAAATTTAAATTAAATCATTTTCATTTTCTTCTTCAACACTGCTCATTTTGTAGCAGAACTCCAGAGGAAACTAAGAACTATTTGCATTTTCATTTTCACTCTGAACCGTGCTCAAAGTGTAACATTAATCAATCTCAGTTGGCAATTCCAATTGGCTGCTTCACAACGCCCACTGAATCACTGATTGGCTGTTTTAGCAGCAGGCGGAGCTTTAGACAGGGACAGGAAAGTGTCCTGCTGCCGCTGCTTGGATAGCAGATGTCTCCCTCCAGTGCACGTGCACACACAGCTGCTCCGCTGCAGAGGCTGCAAAGATATACAGTATATGTTAGTGTTACTGAGTTTAATTTCTGTTAATAACTGATTACAAATCGGCATATTTTACATGGGCGTAGCCAGGATTTTCTAAGGGGCGATTCCTTAAATGCAAAACTGGAACTGTAACATGCAAGATACTTGGTAGTCTAGTGGTTAGAGCATTGAGTTTCAGTTCCAAGCCTTTTCTTGACGTGAGTTCGAATCTCACTTGGGACAACTTATTTTACGTTCGTCTTTTATTGGAGAAAAAAAAAGGAGTTTGTGTTTATGCCTGTGGTTAACACAAACTCCACCATGCTAATGTGTGTAGCATTCAATGTGTGTAGCACTTTGTCTTGTTTGTCTCTATTTGTCCCTGTGATGGACTGGAGACCTGTCCAGGGTGTCCTCCGCCTTTCGCACAGTGATAGCCGGACATGGGCACCATCTACCCAACACCTGAAAAGGATAACATGAATGGATGGATGAATGGATGGAAATGTTGAAATGGTACATGGACTGTACTTATATAGTCCCCTTTTATCTAATCAAGATACTCAAAGCTCTTTACAACACAATATGTGCTTCATTCACCTCCAACACACACATTCATTCAGCACTTCAGTGTCTTGCCCAGGGACACTTTAGCATGTGACTGCTGGTGGATTGGAACCCCCAACTCTTGCATTGGAGAACGACTGCTCTAACGAATCAGCCACAGCCGCCCATGCTCCTAATAGATCATTTCTGCCAACTGCAACATTTTTGTGCTTCTTCGAACTTCTTTCTGCTGTCTAATTTCACATTTTTGCACTCATTTCAACTTTTTTCAGTCCAGTTCCTCAAAAATGTGCTCTCTCGACTTCCGTCTTGAAATGTAAGCTTCTTTCTGCCTTTTTAGCTACTTTTCCATTATTTTTTGTTGTTGCTCATTTCAGCATTTTTGTAGCTAATTTTACAACTTTTGTGCTAATTTATTTCAGTCTATTTCAGCAAATATGAGTTCTTTCTGCTTTATTCTGCTAATTTAAACTTGTTCTTCCATTTCAGCCACATTTCCAAATGTTTTTGTTTTAGCTAATTGCAGCTGTTTTTCAGCAAGGTCTTCTGCAACAAGCATCCGCACTGCATTTTCACAGGAAATGCAGTTTCTCCAGTTTTGCATGGCGTTTACATTTAACATCTTCTTTGTACGATAGAGCTTTAACCAACATCTGTAGATGGCACGGTGAGCTGTGTTTGCAGATGAGGATTTGTAGAAGTGTACCTGAGCCCATTCAGTGATTTCCATAACAGAAGCAGACCTGTTCGTTGTGCAGTTGCTCCTGAGGGCCTGAAGATTACCGACATCCATGTTTGATTTTCACTCTTGTCCCCGGAGCTCAAAGATATCTCTATACTCTTGAAATCCTTTGATGGGATTATGAACTGCAGCTGATGAGACATTTAAAGTCTTCATGTTTTTCCACTGAGTTACAGTTTTCTAAAAATCTTGCACAGTTTTGAACAGTTTTTCACAGACTGGTGAACCTCGGCTCATCTTGACCTCTGACAGATTCAGCCTCTTGCTGAGCGACTGCTAATGAAGCTAATTAGCTGCAAAATGCTCCTCTAGCTGTTCCTTCTTTGCACCACTGCTATCAAATTACAAGATGTCATGTTTTCTTTAAGAATGCACAATTTATTAGTGTAAACATTTAATAGGATTAATATGTTTCATTGTGAATAAAATGTGAATTTATGATATTTGTTAAGTATTGCTTTCTGTTTGCATTTATATTTTACCCATCATTCCATCTTTTCCAGAATTATGGTTGTGATTTATGTCTGTGTTTCTCAGTCTCACATTTCCTTAATTTTCCTTAAACGTAACCCCATTTCATACAGATCTATATTTCCTGTTTGGAATTATTATTTTATTTTTTTGTTGCCTCAAGCATCGATGTGGCGTGACCTTGAGACGATGGAGAATTTGTAAAAGACGGACTAGTTAAGAGTGGAGGGAAGGACG
>JBBPBX010006807.1:14231-33825 GCA_038048925.1 Garcialebias charrua
ACATTAAACCGCGGTCAAGTTAGTTTTACGTCGGACATTCGAGCTCCAAGTCTTCAGCGGGACACTCCTCTTGCTCAACCCGAAACAGGCAGCCCGGCCCCGGCCAGCTGCGTCCAATCTGCCCCGCTCAGTCTGCCCGTCTCGGAGGAGGGGCAGACTGAGCGGGGCTGACTGAAATCAGACTGCCTGTTTCGAACTGAACAAGAAGAACACACAGCTGAAGCCACGGAGCTCGAATATTCACCAAGAAGTTGATAAACTTCATCGTAATTAATGATCAACAACTATCAGTTGTAGAAAATGAAGGACTTCACAGCTTGATACTTGCAGCCAAGATATAGTTTACCCTCCAGGAGATATTTATCAGTACAACAGGAGACAATCATAAAAAGCATATGAATTGAAAAGTACAAGAAAATTATATAAAAAAAATACAAAAACAGCTACATTAAAGCGATGTAAAATACTAAAAACAGGAACAAATCTGTGTTGGTTTATGCCATGAACTTAGCAGATTTTTAACGCCATTTAATGTTTTTTAATACATTCATTTAAAAGCAACAAAATAAACAAAACCATAAAAATAAAAACAAACCATTGAATGAAAAGAGTGCAGAAAGAAGAAAAAAATTACAGTATAATATCTGCCACCATAATCAAAGGCACAAAGGTTGCCAACAACATGTTGAATATCTAGGAGGGACTGGCGATTGTACACAAGCACAGACTTAGTGCTGAGCACAAAACAAAGAAATAAAGCAAACCAAACCAAGAGCGACAGACGGACGGCCACACACACTGGCGCCATCTTGACTGAGAATCTCTGAGAATTCTTGTTTATTTTGGTTCTTTTAAATGAATGAATAAATTAATTAAATAAAATAAGATGTTAAATGGTTTTAAATATACGTTCATGGCATAAACCAACACAGACATATTTCTGGTTTTAGTATTTTATATCGCTTTATACTGTAGCTGTTTTTATTTAAGTTTTTATTTTATATAAAATTTTCTTGTTGTAATTTTTAATTTTTATGTTTTTCTTATGATTGTCTATTGTTGTACTGACAAATATCTCCTGGACGGTAAACTATATCTTGGCTGCAAGTATCAAGCTGCAAAATTCTTCGTTTTCTACAAATGATAACGGTTAGTCATTAATTACGATTAAGTTTAGCAACTTCCCAGTAAACATTCGAGCTCCGTGGCTTCAGCGGTGTGGTTTTCTTATTCAGACTGGGGCAGGCGGTCTGATTTTGATCAGCCGTGCACGCTCAGTCTGCCCCTCCTCAGAGTTGGGCAGACTGAGCAGGGCAGATTAAGTGCGGCTGGCCGGGGTTGGGCTGCCTGCTACGGGTTCAGCGAGAGGAGCAGACCACTGAAGCCACGGAGCTCCAATATACAACGTAAAACTAACTTTACTGCGGTTTAAAGGTTCAGTATGCAGTTTCTATAGAACTGCAGCAGTTAGAAATATTTTCAACAGGCAAAGCATTCTGATCCCTCCCCCTCAGAGCCATATGTGGCTCTGCCCCCTTGTGGTCTGTTGAATTTCAAATTCAAGCTCTGTTTTTATTGGCTGATTCAAATTCAAGCTCTGTTTTTATTGGCTGGTTACAAACTCTGTTTTTATTGGCTGGAAAATGGCGGGTCACCTTTTCTTTTTAGAAATGCTTATTTACCACCTGGAGAAGCAAGGGGACAATATTTTTTTTTAATTTTTTTCAGAGATTACCTGGCTAACATCAGTCTGTCAGGAGGTAGTGACAGAGTGAAGAAATATGTTCATAAAAAAAGCTACATACTGCAGCTTTAATGTGGCTCTGCAGACATTGCTCGCTGCTGTCTTGCTTTGTGATATTTCTAGTGTAAAATACTTTGACACAGCGGACATGTTTCTATGAAAATTGGTTAGCTAACTGTTAGCCACAGCGCTGCTCACTCAGTCCTCACGTTCTAGCTGCCTGCAAGTGATTTCCTGAATGTGTGAGGTGGGTCCTATTACTCTGGGCTCATGAAACACACCTACGTTAAGGGAATCCATTCCATAGTTTGAAGCCAACTTGCAGAGCACCTGGCAGGGAATCACATGAGGAGTTTTGGCCGACACAGACATGCATGATGGATCGGAAAACTCTATAGGTTGGATCGAAAAAGTCTGATAGGTAAATTATGCTTGTATCGGAGCCCAATACCGGATCAGATTGGCCCCATCCCTAATAATAAAATAACTATTATAGGCCATGAGATGCAACCGTTATCTTAACACCCAAATAAAATTTGTTTTGATTTTGTAAAATATATTCTGTGGCAATTTTCACCAAGTTCCTAATCTATAATTTGCTCTCTGTTTCTTAAGAATACTTTAAAAACAAACTAATTAAACCTTAGATCATACCTTGGACTATAGATGTTGGTTCTAAAATACTGGTTCAGTGGTTGTGCAATATGTGGAGAGAACCAACCAACCAATCAAATCACTTTTTTTTTTCAGTCAGACCCCATGAAATGATATTGGTGTAATTCTTGAAGGAATTGTGATTTAATCAGTTAGTTACTTGGTTAATTAACAGATCTCAAATGTAGATGAATTAATTGTTTTAATGAGACTAACATTATAGTTTTTTATAAATTACTACAATGTCATCCCTGTAAGCTGAATAATGTTTACATCACATATTAACATCAAAATATAGATGAAACAATGTCAGAATTTCCCAGGCTAAACTCCAACTTTACTGTAGGATTAGGCTACTTTTCTACATGAAACTAAAATTACCTGACACCATCCTGCACCTAACTCAAAGGGAGTTTGCTCTCCCCCAGTGAGTTGCCACAAACTCAAACCCAGTACAGTACAGGATTTGTCCCATGACCTATTGAAGACCCACAAGAGGTCATAGAGAACTAAAGTGTTCAGTTCTCAGGTTTGCTATTAAAAAGTCTGTGAGGTGGGGAGGTTTGTGGTCGGTTACCACAGTTACTGTTCACATCTGTAGGTTGTGTATTCTGAATGCTGTTTATGTTTTTGTCAGGAGAAACATGTATGTATGTGTGCTACTTCATTATGTAATGATCCTTATATGTGAGCCATCTTGTCTTTTTCTGTGTTATTTGATCTGAATTCTATGTTATTATTATGCTTTGGTATCACTGTTTGTGGAATAATGGTGCCAGTAACTGCTGGCTAGATGCTCATCATGCCACTCCCCACCCACTGTAATGAACCTTGAGGATGTTTTCTTTTACGTGAGACTGTTCTTTATAGTAGCTGTCTGGGTTTGCTTCTGTAAACACTAAGACAAGACTAGGATCAGAACCAAGGCAGAGCAAGAATTGGGAGTTTTGTGTACTTGTAATGCATTGACTTTCTATATTCTGACTGTTCCTCCAAAGCTTTGTGTTATTAGATTTGATTAAATCTACACCTGATTGTTTGAGAATCATTTTTTTTTTTTACATCTTTAATTTTTAATTTATTTGAACCCATTCCCTGTATAGAGCTTTGGAACCTGGGGGCGTTTATCTGAGGATAAACTGTTATTCACAATAGGGAGAATAGACAAAAAAAATTATGGCACAACACCATTGTTTATCTTAACCAGCATTGTTTCCCCTACCATTATACAACCAGGGCGCCCTTCTCGGTCAAAAGAGCCGAGCACCCGGTCTACCAACACCCCCCCCCCAACCATCTGTCAGCACTGACGTAACGCTAAACTGGCGGCTCTCAATACATGTGTCCAAGCTAAAAAGGTAAAGGCAGCCTCTTCCCTCATGCTGAACCCACATGCTGACCCCCCACCCACACACACATGCACACACAAAAAACTCCGTACAAACTGTGCGCGGCGAGATGAGCACCCCGCCATGGCAAGTTATTTAGGGGAAACACTGACCAGTAGTTTTTACTTAGTTTACGTGTGCATATCCCTGATTTATCTTTGTTCTTTGGCATTAGAATGGAAAAGCACAACTCAGAATCTACCACAGACCTCGTCAGTAGTTGCAGCTTTTATCTGAATGACTACAAATTGAAAGGGTAACTGTGCTGTTGCAGACAAATAACAGTTGGAAATCATAATCAAAGTGTTGTCACCCTGACACTTTATTTTCTGACAATAGTCCGATGGCTTAAATTTTTTTAAATATGTTGGTGTGATTAAAATGTTATGTTTTTCAATAGGGACAATAGTTATGTCACATTTTATTAGTTGGTGTAAAGTAATAAAAATAAAGGCAGATTTAAAAAAAAAAACATTTTTTTCAATTTAACTGTTATCCAAGAAACTGCCTTGTTATTGTTTTGCAGGCTTTAAAATAATGTATTTCTCAATAAGGACATACCAATCTGAAAAAATGCTATATTGGCTAATATTAAGTATTAGCTAATATACACTTTTGCACAACGTTGTTGTTTAGTTTGTTGCCGTTTTCTTAACTAAACATGTGTTCCTGCATAAAAATGGTGACAAAGTAAACTAGTGGTGTCGTGCAAATGTGTCGATTTATTAGTAGCTCGTGTAGCATTCTTTCACAACAGAATGTTGTTGACAAGGTGTTGTTTTATAAACAATGACATTGGCTGACTTGCAACAAATGTTGGTAGAGAATGAGATGCCATCCCACAGCAGTGTGTGACCAAACTGGTGAGCAGCATGAAGAGGTGCCAGCTGTTGTGGCTGTGTATGGTTCTTCCACATACTTCTGAGACTCCAGTTTGTTCCACGAGTAAATTAAGTTGTCCATATGTTTTGTTTCTTAAGACTTATTTGTTGAATCCAATAAACAACACCAAACAAGAGTCAACAGCAGAATAAGATGTTTGATTTTGTCAGAGAAGGTTTGACAAGATTTACATGAGCATCATCCTCATTTAGTTCATCTCCTAAAATGACAAATTCATCCAAAAGTTCTACTGTTCAAAATATTTCTGTGATAGTTCAATCATGTTTCCAATCATTTTACAACAAGCTGTTTGGTTTAATACCACTGTAAATCAATGTTGAAAGTTTTTTAATCAAATTTCATACTTGATGATCTAAAAGCATGTTTTATTTTGCTGTATTTCTTTATTTTATTTTTGATTGCAATAAAGCTTGTGATTGTGGAATTTTTGCATCCTGGTAATAATTTGAGTGGAATGCATTGATTTATTTTCAATAGAACAAAACCTCATTTTAATTTGAGACCTACTTTTTACAATCTGTTATTGTTATTATTTAGAAACAGACTAGATCAATTTATAGATAAACAAAATATTCTAAGCAACAGTCAGTATGGGTTTAGAGCAAAAAACTCTACATCAATGGCTCTCATGGAATTAATGGAACAAATAACTACTGCTGTCGATCAAAAACAATATTGTATCAGTATTTTTGTTGATTTAAAAAAGCATTCGATACTATTGATCACACCATTCTCCTTGAAAAACTGAACAAATATGGTATTAGAGGACCAGCATTACAGTGGGTATCTAGCTACTTAAAAGATAGGAAACAATTTGTACAAATAAATGATGTAAGATCTGACCTCTGTAATATCACATGTGGAGTTCCCCAAGGCTCTGTACTTGGACCAAAGCTTTTTATTTTATATGTGAATGACTTGGTAAATGTGTCAGGACTCCTTAAATGTGTACTTTTTGCTGATGATACCACTTTTTTCTGTTTAGGTGAAGATATAGAACAAATGTTGGAATTGATAAAGACAGAATTTGTCAAGATACAAACTTGGTTTAAAATAAATAAATTATCATTAAATCTAGAAAAAACTAATTACATGATATTCGGTAATAAAAAGAAAACTGTTGATGTTCCACTCAAAATTGAGGATGTTGAGATTTGTAGAGTGAGTGAGGTGAAGTTTTTGGGTGTTATCATTGATGACAAACTGACATGGAAACAACACATAAATTCTGTAAGAATAAAAATAGCTAAATCGATTGCAGTACTGTACAAAGTCAGAGACCTATTGAATGATAAAGCTCTGTATTTGTTGTATAACACAATCATTGTTCCACACTTAATCTATTGTATTGATGTTTGGGGGAATGCGTGTAAAACAATCACAAAGCCTATTTTTGTATTACAGAAAAGAGCTGTAAGAATTATCACTAGAAAACATTACCGTCATCCATCAAGTACATTATTTTATCAACTGAAGTTATTGAAGTTCCATGATTTGGTAGACTATAATATTTTATCAGTTATGTATAGGGCTCAAAATAATGCATTACCTTTAAATATCCAAATGCATTTTGTTAAAAGACAAAGTTGTTATAATCTTAAGGGGACAGAGATGTTTGTAAAACCACAATTCAGAACTAGTTTGAAGGGACGTTCTACCTCAATCCAGGGAATTAGATTATGGAATGGCTTGGAGAATGTAGTTAAAAATGCCAAGTCAATGTTTACATTTAAGAAAATGATCAAAACAAATGTGTTAAAAAATATATATGAAATAGTGTAATGTGTATTGTATTAGTTAGAAAATTAGAAAGAGTTAGTCATTTTGTACTGTTGGTTGAAGATTATTATTGTTTAATCTGATTGTTGGAAAAAGTTGGTTGTAGATTATTATTGTTTACATGGTTGATTATTATAGTTTAATCTGATTGTTGGAAGTAAGGGGCAGATATAATAAGATTTATTCTTCTTTCTGCTACCTTTCATTTTTTTATATTTTGTACATTATCATTTATGAGATTGTCTTGTATTGTTTCTTTTGTAAAAAAAAATGAACAAATTTAATAAACATAAACAAATCTTACATAAATTTTCATCAAATTGCTGGTGCCCTGCTACAATTCCAAATACTTAGTTTACATGTGTAGCATGAAGCTGCACTACTCTAATTATGACCCTCGACCCTTATTCATATTTCAGGCTCACCATGAATCGTGTACTTTAAAGTTACCTCTGACTTCAATGAATCTCTGATGTTTTCTACACATTTCTTATCAGGGACACAGAGTCAGTTACAGTCTGACAAATGTTTACCTTATTCTTCCTCTGTTACTAAGAAAGAAAAACAAATTATTAATGAAGTTTGTTTTATTTGATTAACAAGTGTGAACATGAATAATTTTGAATGTTGTTCTCAATCATTATAATGAAATCATGTAAAAGATTACAATGTGAATAACATGTTTCTCTGTTCTGTTTTACAAAAAGTGATTATTCCTTCAGAGACATCTGTCATGAGCAGTCTTTGAGCTGAAGCTGTTTTCATCAGAGGGGAGTCAAAACGTTCCCTAGGTAGTCTAAACTATATTCTCAGAGCTGTTGTTTTGCACATAGATTCTTTGTGTAAAAAGCAGTTCGCCTTAGACCCTCGAACTGAGCAGATCGTCTTCGGCTCCGAACCGGAAGATGGTTCATCTGTGGACCACATCTGAGAGGTCGTACCAAGGTCCACTCGTTCAACTCATGCGCAGATAAAAATGTTGCTCAGTTACAATTGTTAGAAGTAAATAACTGCAAAAGATGAAGTCTTTTTCCACTGCAAGACTCACGTTCTTGGCTTGAAGTCCAAACGTACAGAAGGTACTGATGGACGGTGTACCTTCTCATCAGCGGTTCCCCTCAGTCCCCTGAAGCTGCCACAGTGACCGTAAGCTACTTTGGGCAGTTCCCGGTGAGTCCTCCTCATGGTGTGTCTGGTCTGATCCACCAGAGAACCCCAGAAAGACGAGTGACCTGGTGCCTTCAAGCTGACCTGGTAAAGAGCCAAACCTAGTGACATGATGCCTTGGTCTGGTTAAGCTTATGCAACTTGGTAAAGCATTTCCTGGCTTGCAGTGATGATAAATGACTTTATCTGATCAGATTAAACCACTTCTCTCAACCAAAAATCTGAAGTAACTATTTGTTAAAATACCCAAACTTTGTCTAAATTCATGCGTATATAAAACTGAAATGATGGTAAATGGAGCTTATTTATATAGCGCTTTCCAGCCCCCTATGAGGGGCCCCAAAGCGCTTTACAATACCAACCATCCACCCATTCATACACACATTCATACACCGGTAGCGGCAGACTGCCATGCAAGGCGCTGCCTGACCTACCGGGAGCAACTCGGTGTTAAGTGTCTTGCCCAAGGACACAACGACACATGTGGGGAACCGGGATTCAAACCTCCAACCTTCCGATTGAGGGACGACTGCCATTACCACTACGCCACGGCCGCCCCGTAATAATTCCTGCTCAAAGAGTCAATTTTGCCTTAGATAAGAAAATTAAGCCTTGATTGATTCATTGTTATTGTTTGTTTCTTATTGTTGTTAATTTTAGTTTGATTATTTTTGTAATAAATCTTCAAAGACAACTTTGTTTTCTTCGTTCAGATGAATATTCACGTGTTATGATGTAAAACTCCCTGTAATTAACAGATTCTACTTCAGTGACTGATTCTGATGAGTAAAAGGTGAATAAGTTGTTGTTGGTCAGTAAACTGACCAGCTGGTGCCCCACTTTAATGAGAGCTAAATAAATAAAACTAATGTAGTGAAGGGGATGGAGAAAGTGTCACCCTTCTTCCTCCATCTTTCTCTCTTTATTGCTACACATGTGTTCAAATGTTCCATAAATCAGCCAGAAATGAACCTTTAGATGACAGTTGAACAAACATTTAGTGACCACCATCATTATTAGTGTTTTTACATCAAGAATCAATTTAGATTGAATTCTGTAAGACCGATGACATTTCATTGTTTCACTTCAATTAGTTTTTGCTGTCTAGATAAAGAACCATTAAGAGGGAGGAGTGGGATCTCTCCAAAACTTTTGAACTTCCATGTTTCCCTGAAAACGGTCCTCAGAGGGATGGTGAAACCCTGACGACTCTCAGGTTCCAGCAGATGTTTCTTCCATTGTTAGGCAGGATTCACAGGTTTCAGGTTTTCCAGCTCACACTTTTTATTCTTTGTATGTACATCTACAAATGATCAAGTTTCTGAGTCAACCCAGTTCAAGATGGCCGCCACAGCCACCTGACCTTAGAAACAAAAAGTTGTCTATAATTCATGAAAAAAGGCCTCATCAACAGCCCTATTCTTTTCCTCCATAAAATAAGTTGTATTCTGACGTGTTTTTGTGTTTTAAAAACTGTTTCTCTATGATCTGCTGTCTTTGCATGAATTCTGAAAATGTACTTGAACTGCTCACAGTCCAACTTCTCCCAGACGTCTGCTGGAACCATGTGGGCTTCTTGTGAGCCAGATGTTGATGAACCATGTGGGCTTCTTGTGAGCCAGATGTTGATGAACCATGTGGGCTTCTTGTGAGCCAGATGTTGATGAACCATGTGGGCTTCTTGTGAGCCAGATGTTGATGAACCATGTGGGCTTCTTGTGAGCCAGATGTTGATGAACCATGTGGGCTTCTTGTGAGCCAGATGTTGATGAACCATGTGGGCTTCTTGTGAGCCAGATGTTGATGAACCATGTGGGCTTCTTGTGAGCCAGATGTTGATGAACCATGTGGGCTTCTTGTGAGCCAGATGTTGATGAACCATGTGGGCTTCTTGTGAGCCAGATGTTGATGAACCATGTGGGCTTCTTGTGAGCCAGATGTTGATGAACCATGTGGGCTTCTTGTGAGCCAGATGTTGATGAACCATGTGGGCTTCTTGTGAGCCAGATGTTGAGGAGTTCAAAGGAACATCTTCCTGGATGTCTTCTTCCCTGACCTCTGACCTCTTCTTGGTGTTGTGAGGGGTGTTAGTGGAATGTTTGGAGCTGAGATACGGAGCAGGTTCTGTGAACAGAACTCACCAGAACCAAGGTTTGGGAGTGTGCAGCCAGATGTTTGTCTGCTGAGGGAGCACTGGACGAGAGCTCACTCTGAAGAGTTCACAAACACCTCTCCTTTCCTCCTGTCACATCAATCAAGTGATGCAGCACATGCAGAGAGCTGCTGTCACTTGTGGCAGTGACATGAAGAAAAGTGAGCGAGACATTTTCTTCTAAACAACATCACTTCATCATTCTCCTTTCTGGCAGCAGTAAAGAGAAGCAGGTGAAGTGTGAGAAAATAAATCAACATCAAGTTATAAATACCCTGATGCATGCTCAATAATCCAGGAAAAATCTAAAAAAGCAGGACTCTAGCCAGCCATCAGGTGAAAAGAAGGAACCCAGACCCAGACCAGTGGTCATTCCATATGTTGCAGGGGTTTCAGAGACATTGAGACGTTTATTTTCTAAACACAACGTCCCAGTGGCTTTTAAACCCCAAAATACATTACGGCAAAGACTGGTTCATCCCAAAGATCCAGTCCCCCGGCACAAACAGAGTAATATTGTGTATGCTGTTCAGTGTCAGGAGGGCTGTGATCAGTCTTATATCGGGGAAACTAAACAGCCACTGGCCAAAAGGATGGCCCAGCACAGAAGATCAACATCATCAGGTCAGGACTCTGCAGTCTACACTCATCTCCAGGCCAGCGGTCACTCTTTCAGGGATGAAGATGTTCACATCCTTGATAGAGAGGAACGATGGTTTGAGAGAGGAGTAAAGGAGGCCATCTTTGTGAAAAGAAACCGCCCATCATTAAACAGGGGTGGAGGCCTCCGGGTTCAACTGTCCCCCTCCTACAATGCTGTGATTGCTGGTATCACTCAGCCCTCTGTGAATAGCAAACAACCATCAGGGTGCTAACGATCCATTGTTAGGCTGATGGTCCTCCTTGATCATGTGAGCAGCTGGTTTCAGGCTGTCATCAGCCAACTGGTTGTGTAACACTGTGAGAGGGTGCTATTTATAAGACTGAGCTGAACCCAGCACCTCAGACTGAGGAAGTCTTTCGGACGAAAGACGAAACGTTTCTACAATTTTTTGCTTTGTTTTGTTTTTTTGTTTTTTTTTGAATGTCCAGAGGACCAGACTTAGCTTTTTTAGATCAAGTTATAAAGTTTTATTTTCTTCTTTACTTCTTAAATGCTGACATAAGTGGAGCTCAGGAACTGTTTGGTTCCTCCTCATGCATGTCATGTTGTGGAATGATGAGAATCAAACTCTTGAACTCTTGAGACTTGCAACAAAGGACTGGGAGCAGAGCAGCTGCACATGTTCAGGTTGTGCAGCTGCTCTTGGAGACTGAGAACATGTGAGAACCTTTAGTTTCTGTTCTACATGCATCACTTTGATGCTTCCATCAACTTAGAGACAAATAAAGAGGATTCAAACCTAAAGATTCACATCAACAAGGGACAAACACCTCTGCTGTGTTACTATGAACTGTTTAGCACCACCACCACCAAAGTCTGGCACTCATATTAGCCTGCCTGTGTGTCTGTTAGCAAAATATCTCATGTACCAGTAAATGTATTTTAATGAAACAGTCAGAAAGTAATTGAATGTACACATACAACAGATTAACTGTAGGATTTAATCTGATAATTGAGATTAGAAAACACAAACATGGCTACAAATGTGCTTCTCTTTGGTTGATGATTTAGAAAAACTTCAAATTAGTAATGTATTAAATCAGCTTTTACTTTTAATTGTCAAATTTCTCTATTTAATAATTATATAATAAACACAGTTATAGTCTAATTCTTTGTTTTTTTAAGTGTCACTATTTCAGAGAGTTTCCTCCTGAGCAATGACACAATGTTCAGGTGAAATATAGGAATATTAAAAATGCAGTAATTTCAGCTGTCGATGCTTTAAACACAGTTTTTAACAGATGTAAACATCATTTTCACAATTATTGGTTCCACAGCTCACATGGAAAAAGCAGTAGCCGAGCAGCTTATTAGTTATTTAGAAAAAAACCAGCTTCTTTGTCCAGTCCAGTTTGGGTTTCGTTCTGGTTACTCAACAGAACTGGCTACCTCCTACCTTACAGACAATATTAAAAGATCTTTAGATGATGGTAAGGTAGTTGGAGCAGTGTTCCTGGACTTGAGAAAAGCCTTTGATACAGTGAATCATGACATGCTCTTACATAAACTCAGTAAGTATAACTTCTCCAAGTTAGCAATCAGCTGGTTTAGATCATATCTAAAAAATAGAGAACAGTGCGTCAAAGTTAATGGGATGAAATCCAGCCCCCAAACATGTACCATGGGAGTTCCACAGGGTTCCATTTTAGGTCCATTGCTTTTCTGTTTATACATCAACGACTTACCGGACAGTTGCAAATACGCCAAATGCCAGATGTATGCAGATGATGCCATCATCTATGTATCTGCAAAGACTCCACAACAGGCAGCAGAGTTACTGAACAGGGAGATGGAGGGAGTGTCTCAGTGGTTTAAGAATCACTGTTTGACTCTGAACTGCAACAAAACAGTCTCAATGTGTTTCACTATCCGGCGTAAAGTCTGTAACTTTTCAATTGTGATTGATCAAAAAGAAATCCAAAAAGTGGAAGAGTTTAAATATCTGGGTGTCATTTTAGATTCCCACCTTAACTTTGAGGCTCACATTAAGAAAATGTATAAAACCATTAAGACAAATATAAATTGTTTTCGTTTTATAAGATCTTGTTTATGTGGAAAATCTGCTCAGTTGTACCTTCATGCCATGATTATGTCTCATTTCTCATACTGTGTCACTGTCTGGAGCCACGCAACTCAATCGGCTTTAAAACCTATGAGGATGTTGTACTCACAAGCACTGAAAGTTCTAGACCAAAAACCATTGAAGTGGCACCACTGTAAAATACTTGATAAATATAACCTATTAAGCTTTGACAATTTTTTAAAATTTTCTTGTTTAAAATTAACTTTTAAATGTATTAATGGTCTTGTCCCTGAGCTGGTGAGCAGAATGATTTTAAAAGTCAGCAGCTCAGGAGTTGCAACAAGAGGTGCAGTTGATGGAGACTGTAAACCTACAAAATACAAAACATCATTTGGTCAATGCTCCTTCTCATTTAAAGGTCCTCATATCTGGAACAGTTTACCATCAGCAATAAAAACATTGACTGATCTTAGAGTTTTTAATTCACAGGTGAAAAAATGGTTGAAACAAAACCAACTCTGTGAACACTGAACCCCATGGGGACAGAGGAACAGCTGTGTGTGTGAGGGAACTGTTTAATCCATTTAAACTTAATTAAATTTTAATTTTATTTTAGATGTTTTTATATAGGGAACTGTTTAATCTTAATTAAATTTTAATTTTATTTTAGCTGTTTTTATAGAAAAGTCCAACCAAGGACTGGGTTTGCAAATTAGCCTGCGGCTAGTAAACCTTTGTGCAAGACAACGGTTGCTTCGTTTTTAACATGTAACATTGTTTATTGTACTGTCCTTGATCAAAAAAAAAAAAATGTATAAAGCTTTACTCCTTAAAACAGGCTAAAATGAAATACAAAGATCTTTTAGACTCCAAACCCAAAAGAAGCTTTTTTTAAGAAATCAAAAGAGCTTATACTGTATTTACTGTATTTAACAACAGATTTGAGGGTCAGTCCCAAGTCCTCCACTCTGAGGGGTCCAAGAGGCAGCTCGGTGGGCCAGTTTTTAGGAGTCAGTCCCAGGTTCTCCACTCCGAGGGGTCATGTGTGCGGCCTAGAGGGCCCTGAAGGCCCACCACTCAGAGGGGTCAAGAAAGCGGCCCGGATGGCCCCGAAGGTCATCCTCAAATTCAAAGTTCTCCAGAAACTCATCCTCCTCCCTGGAGTGATCTCGTCCCCCCTCCAAGTAACTGAGAGGTGGAAGGCCTGGGGTCTCTGAGTCCGATCGAGACTCCTCATCCTCAATCACAATGACCTCTTCCTCTGGTATTCTCTGGTCATAGTACGGTATCACTTGTAGTTCTGCTTGGAGGCGCAGATCTTGTATGTGTCTCTCGACCGTTCCTGGTGACCAGGGCTGTGGTGGGTCTCTTGGGTCCAAGGGGGGTCCCATGTGGAGGTTGAAGGGCCGTACCTCCTGTATTCGGTTAGTCGAAGACCGCAAGTCAACAGGGTTCCCCGATTGATCCTCAAATGAGGTTTGTGTTCCAGAAGAGATTAAGGTCTCAGGTGGGGCCTCCGGTGCAGTTTGTGTGGCTTGTTGATGAAGGAGTTGTGGGTGCTCTGTTGGTGAAGACAGGGGAGATACTCTCCCTGTCAGCTTAAGATGATCTCGAATGACTTTGTCCAGTTTGAAAAGTGTGGGGGTCAACACACTCATTAATTTTCTTCTCAGTTCTATAATGGGTCTGGAGACTTTCAGGTCTCCCAGTCTCAGGTGAATCACCCCATGTAGAAGTTTGCCTAGAAGGCGTTGCCTCAACCGGGAGAAGGAGAGCAGCTTTGAAGGTCTTGTTCGAAATAGTCTTCGAGCAGGGGGATGCAGGACCTCAACTCGAATATTGAGGCCCGAAGGTCGGCCAGTTCTCTGTGTCCTCCGTCTCCTCCTGTGGATGGGGGCAAGACGGAAGTTTCTCATGAAGACAGAGTAAGGCAGGTGAGACAGGTAGTCCCCCCTTGATGTGGTTGGCCTCTCCCTCCTGGGTTGGTTGCGTTCGCTGGTTGTTGGTGTCATCATTGTTTAGGTAAGTCTTTTTACCGACAACTAGTAGGAGTTTGTGGTAAATCGATCGGCTTTTCAAAGATGGTTGTCTTAAAAAGTTGCCCCACAAAAAAAATTATTTACAAAAAAAGTATAGGCCCAGAGTCCATTACGTAACGTTTCGAGACTAATGTCTCTTCTTCAGACGAGGTCTGAGCCGAGTGTCAACGACCAGCGTTGTGAACCCAAAAAGAAACTAACTAGACAAACAAAATGGCTGCCTAATTAAAGGAACAGTGGGAAATTACTGATAAACCACACCTGTTGTGTGCCACCTGTTTCAGTTAGCTTGTGATTTGTAAACAAAAACTTAGAAAGTATCCTCCAATCCAACGTAAGAGAGATTATTATTTTTTTTTAAAAATATATATATATATATATTATTTAAAAAAGGGGGGGATCCAGTGCATTTATGTTATTTTTATCCAACCATGAGAAATGGTTAAGTTAAGGGTTTGAAATGAACCTAGGATTTTAATACTTAAATAAGGTTAGGTTAAGGGTTTAAAATAAACCTAAGATTTAGTATTTTAGGCAAAGGCCCAAATCTAAAGGCTCATAAATTTCTAAAATCCAAGGGGGATCCCAAAATCAAGGTTTTAAATCCACAAATTTATAGTTATTTGAGGTAAGAACATGGTTAAGTTAAGAGTTTGGACGAAAGGAAGTTCTTAAACCTAAAATAAGAGACAATTACTCCAATAGTTGCAAAATTAAGTTAAGGGGCTCACCTCCAGAGGTTCTAAGGTTTTTAAAGGACATGTACCACGACCAGAACCCCAGTCCAAAAGGCACCAGAAGAGGTTACGTCCTTACTAACATACAAGAAGGTTTTAAAACAGAATTTAAGAAACAAATTAATTTTTAGTTTCAGGGCCTAACTCCAATGGTTCTAAGGTTTATTAGGTTTTGAGGGGCATACCCCACGACCAGAACCCCAATCCAAAAGGAGCCAGAAGAGGTCACACCCCTGCTAAAATTTTAAAAAGTAGTGTTCTGCTCCAACCAGCGCAATACCAAGGCCCCAACATAGCAGAAACCAGTCTGAATAGGCACCGGCCAAAGAGTCAGAAGGGGGAGTTTCAACTGTTGAAGTACCCCACTGTAACTATACCATGGTTTACTTCAGGAATCTCCACTGAAAATAATTTATAAATCCACAGTAACCCTCTAATTGAGTTTTGATACTTTTAGATTCCTTCAACCTAAACTGTAAGCTTTACCTGTTGAAGTGCTATACTGTAAATATACCGTGGTTTATTCCAAATTGTTGACTGAATGAATGTCATATTAATCCAAAGTCACTCTCGAAATTGAGCTTTGAGAATTTAGATTACTCCAACATAAACTAGTTCCAGTAAACTTTCACCATTGTTTTACCTGTTGAAGTTCTATAGTGTCATAGGGGCCCATTCTAGATTTCAGCTGTTCTAGCGGCAGTGTTTCCCTTAGATCAGCTCCCCTGGCGGGGTGCTCAAATTATTTTTTTACTTGACCCGGGGGGGGTCCATTTCATTGTTTAGTGCTTGCTATGAGTTTCAAATTAGTTTCAGAAACTTTTTTTCATTGAGATCAATGCATTTTTACACTTAAATAACAAGCTAGCTACATATAACATTGGCTTTGACAACTTACTTGAGTTCATGGACTGAAAAAAACCCGAAAATATCAGAAAAGAACAACAGCAACATAACTACAATTTAATTACAAAGTGTGCAGCTTTTATCACTGCAGTGTATCTTTCGTGGATTCTCAAAGAACATTTCAAGAGCATCTTGATAAGGAAAGTCACAAACATCTGGTCCATTTATTGACAGCCGCATGCAGGCTGCAAGATGGTCTCCTTGGAGCCTATTGCGGATGTTTGTCTTGACCTGCAAAAACATTAACTATTCGGCTTAAAAAGTGATAGATTAATAATGTGGAGAAATCTCTCTCACAGTTTACACTGCTAACTGAGACTGTCAGGGCAATGGAAGACAGTAGGCTCAAAGTTGGGTATAGGACACCAAACTTTGAGGACAACAGAGAGAGTATGGTCAACTGTGTCTTGCTCTGAAAAAGTTCAAAATAATATCAACATAGTAGAGTCACAACATGATGTAACATGAAAAGTCACATTTTTGTCAGTTACCTTAAATGGACCTGAGACTACTTGCTCCTTGAAAGACGCCCACTCTTCAGAGACTGTGCAAAAGTCATCATGTGAGGAAAACTTCTCCACCAGTGTTCTCAGTTTTCTGTGTGCAGTTTCCTCAGGGAGTGAAGCTGCTTGGGGGACAAGGATTCCGAATGCAGCCACAACTTCAACCTCACTGAAACGCCTCTACAGATGGGCAATGAGGCTGCTGTTATGTCTGACTTTGTGTAAACCTTGCTGCCATTCAGGTTGATATCTGGACTTGATATGTAATGTCAATGATTGTTAATATTCAGGCTACCCCGCCACTCACATGTAAGTTCTGGTTGGTTTTTGCTTAGGTTTTTATTTTGTTTTATTTTATTATTATTATTTTTTGTTTATTTTCATTTTATTATTATTTTTTTATTTCTCTAGCTGCTGTTCGGTTTGTTAAAAAGGAAAAATGAGGAAACTGAGAATGTAAAAAGAGAAAGAAATCAATATAACTATAATTGTAATGTACCGTATTCTCCGGTCTATAATACGCAGTATTTTTGCTCATTTGAATGTCCAGCGTATTAAACACCGAAGAGTATTATTTATGGATTTTTTCCCATATTTTTAGACCCATTTTTGGCTCTGATTCATCGTTTTTCATTTTTGGCAAACATGGTGCAGTACCAGTTTCGGCCGCTATATGGGCGCTGTAGGCAGCAGCCAGCAGAGGACTCAGAGAGCGAAGAGGAAGAGGGGCCACTTCCAGAAGTTTCTACATGCATGTGTCCGAAAAAAGCCTCCTTTGTTCGGACACTGACTCTGTCGCTGCCCGCTCCCTGCTATGGATGTACCGGTTTTTGTTTGCAAGATACCACTCATAAACCACACCGCGGATTTTTAAATCCAGCTGATTTCACATTTGGTTCAGCTCAGGAGCCAGTCTGCTATAGTGAGGTAAGAAATATATTTTTTAAGCGTTTATTAAAGAAAGCTCCGGTTTGACCCGTCTGGCGCCTGCATAAAAATCAGCGAACTTTTTTTTAAATCCAGCTGATTTGAACATTTCGTTAAACTCAGGAGTACGTCTACTATTATCCATAAGTCAGCGAAGAAATATATTTTTAAGCGTTTATTTAGCTAAATTTAAAGAAAGAAAGCGTCCGGTTTGACCCGCCTGGCGCCTGCATAAAAATCATCGAACTTTTTTTTTTAATCCAGCTGATTTGAACATTTCGTTAAACTCAGGAACACGTCTTCTATAAAGTCAGCTTAGTAATATATTTTTTCTCGCAAAGAAATAATTGTTTTTACCGTGTTTCTTTGTGAAGTTATTCGTACTGGCTTGGTCCTGTCGCCGCCATCTTGATCAGGACTTGGTCCTGTCGCCGCCATCTTGATCAGGACAAAGCTGACGCGTCGCGTGGCGATGACGCGTATTAAACATCGAAGCGTATAGTGTACAATTTTTTCGTGTTTATTGTTAATAATTTGACAAAGCGTTTTAAACACCGGAGCGTATTTTCCTCCGGCGAATACGGTAACAACCGTCTTAGGAACGCGGACGAGCCACCAAATGTAGTAAATTAATGGGGGGTAAGGTCTTTAAACACTTACTAGGCCACCATTATTGTAGAGATATAGGACTTACTGGTCAGTTTACTGACTTACCTATATTTTTAGATGCGCAGGTCTGAGCAGACTTTATCTGCACAAACTTGCCACCAATTCGCGAGTTCATCCTTTTTCCGGTATTAAATTGCTTTTACTGTAATTAGGAAAAATGTAATTTCACAAGAGACTTCAACTTATGTTGGTCTACCAGAAAATAGACCTTTTATTGAAACACACAGGAAGTTATTATCAGAGTCCTCAGTTCCTCCCCGGTTCTCCTGAAAATACACCAGCATTCACTTTCTTTTCACTACTTGGCTGGGAGCATTTTTGATATACAGTTTTTATTTAATAAAACCATCATGTTTTTATCTATATTTAACATTTTAGTATTTTTAAGCTTGTTTCAGGAGACTGATGGATTAATTTATTGTTGTTTAGTGGTATCCTGAAGTTAGACATCATTGTCCCAACACTCCCATCATCCTTGTGGGCACCAAGCTGGATTTGAGAGATGACAAGGACACCATGGAGAAACTCAAGGAGAAGAAACTCTCCCCCATCACCTATCCTCAAGGCCTCGCCATGGCTAAGGAGATTGGTAACAACTTTAGACATTGTTCTGATTCTTAAAGTGTCACTGACATGATTTTTTTTACTATTCATAAAATTGCTCAAAATATATATCTTTTATCATTTAAATATGTTTGTTTTTGCAAACAAAATGATAACTCAATTTAATTTTGCTTTAAAAGTGATTTTAAACTTTGCGCCGTGTTTATTCATGGGAAATCGATTACACGCGAATTCACCATCTGTGACGTAGTGTGGGGCAGAGGGCTCTGGTCTCTTTAATAGCGGACAATTTAAAACACGACGAATTTAGCAATCTATGTGAAGATTTGAGCTATTTGTCTTCAGTTTGGGAAGCAGAAAATAGTTTGGGTGATGGAACAAGAAACAACAGGATCTAATTTAGGTCTGATGCTGTATCAGACTTACCTTCAGGTCGAGCAGCTCACACACGCGCACTGACAAGCCCAGAGCTCTGCCCGAGTTTACGTCACAGATGGTGCATTCGCGTGTAATCGGATTTCCCATGAATAAACACGGCGAAGTTTAAAATCACTTTTAAAGCAAAATTAAATTATCATTTTGTTTGCAAAAACGAACATATTTAAATGATAAAAGATATATATTTTGAGCAATTTTATGAAAATTTAAAAATCGTGTCAGTGACACTTTTAACGCGTCGTATTCTGTCATTTTCTGACATCAAATTCCGAGAATAAACCCGCACCCTTTCTGTGCTTTTCTTCAGGTTCCGTCAAGTACCTGGAGTGCTCCGCCC
>JBBPBX010006808.1:6543-24914 GCA_038048925.1 Garcialebias charrua
TATATATATATATATATATACACACTGTATATACACATACATACATACATGTACAGTATGTATGTACAGTATGTATATATACCGTATTTTCCGGACTATAGGTCGCGGCTTTTTATCATTTTTTTCATGGCCTGTGACCTATATTCAGGTGCGACCTATTTATGGCTTTTTATAAAATAAGCTGATTTGTAATAATTTATTAACAAAAATTAAACTGAGACACACTCTTACAATAATGTCAGCTAACAAATATATTTTTTAGGTGTTTATCCTGCTAAAATTATTCATTTATTAAAGAAAAGTTCAGCTCAGACACATATTTGCTATAATTTTTATCAAACAAATAATTGTTTTTAAGTGTTAATCTTCTTAAAAGCCTTGCTGTGCGCTCCTGTGGCAGACATTTGCAGCAGAGCTAAACACGGTCCACATTTTGACGTAGGTGCGACCTATATATGGATTTTTCCAATTATTTGGCAATAATTGGACAACGCGACCTATACTCGGGTGCGACCTATAGTCTGAAAAATACGGTACATATAAATACTAAAATAAATTACTACTTACTACTTGTACTACTATTCCTACTTCACGGTTTTTCATTTATCATGGGTCTTCAGGGTACAGAGCCCCGTGATAAATGAGGGACTGCTGTATCTTGATTCCTGCCCGTCTGCTCACCACGCCCACGTGCACTGCAGTGATCAGCATAATTCTTCACACCTGTTGGCCGCAGCATTTAAACACTCCCCTGTTCTCTGTCCGGCACCAGATTATTGAAAGCCTTGCACAGGTAAATGTCCAGCGATTGCTTCATCTCCTCATCCTGACCGTTTCTGTGTCCTGGATGTTCCTGTTTGGCCGTGTGAAACTTTCCAGTGCGTTTCCACAGACTGGGGACTGACCGTCTTCACGAGGTAACAAAGTCGTCAAATGCTTTGCCAAGTCGTACCAACGTGTAGCCGAGATCGGCCGGAGAGCTGCCATGTTTCTGGTTAAAACACATCAAGATAGTACCTCTCCTCATCCTCCATTTTCTTTCATCCTCCATTTTCTCTTCCCTGAAACTTTCTTATTTAAGCCAGTTAACTAAACTTTAAGTTTATTGTGCCTGTAGCAAAGTTAATATAACTTGTTCTGTTGTCTCTAAGTTTAATCTGTGAACAGTTAGTTATAGGAAATTTCGATCGATCCAAATATGGACAAATGTGTGATGTAATTTAATGATTTGTTAATTAAATGATTCAGTTCATAAATTGACGTTTCATGTCTTTACATCTCATCACCAAGTAACAGAATTATTGGTATTAAACTGAAAAAGAGAGAACTCGTTTAATATCGATGGTAATTTTGGGTCAGATAAAATCTACTCAATCTTTCATCTGGAATATTGCACAGTCAGCAAAACTGACCGGTGCATTATCCTTACATTTGGTGATGACTTCCACCAGCCTTTACAAATAAAAAACTTATTGAATGTGCTCTGTGTGTCTGGTTACATTTTCAGATCCTCTGCTAAATTCACTGCAGGGAAACGTTAATAAGAGGAGAAAAAATTGTAGGGGTGTGGGAAGGGTTTATGAAGCATCAACAAATATTTATTAATAATAAATAATATAATCTCTGGGTACTCCAGTTTCTTCCCACAGACTTAGTTTGATTGGTAACTCTAAATTGCTCCTAGGTGTGAGTGAAAGAGTAAATGGTTGTCTCATTTGTCTCTGTGTCCCTGTGGACTGGAGACCTGTCCAGGGTGTCCCCTGACTCATGTACAGTGACTGCTGGACACGGACACCAGAGACCCCCCATGACCCAAAAAGGAAGAAGCCGGTAAAGATAATGGATGGATGATGCAACGCTGCTACTTAGCAGATCTTCACCCGTCACTCTGGAACGTGTGAGGGATCACTTCACACCAGACTTGTCAAGGGCCTTGAATTTTGACTGTTGTTTACTTCTGCAGATCTATAATAGATCTCAGCAGGAACGTCCTACCTGGGAAACTTGGAAGAGGTTTTCCGTCAACCTTGTAGGCCACGCCCACTTTGATCTCAGGCAGCGTGTCCAAAATGTCCAGCTTCGTCAGGGCAATTCTGCAAAAACAAAAAAGTCAAAGTGAACAACCCCCGACGGCTGCAAACAAAGAGCTGCTCCTGCGCCGGGTGGATGAAAAACAGGTCAGCGGTTCCTTACGCGGAGAAGCCGTTGACCATGTGGGCGTATCGAACCAAAATCAGGTCCAGCCACCCACACCGCCTCTTTCGACCCGTCGTCACACCAAACTCTCTTCCTCTGGTCTGCAGCAGCTCCCCGACCTCCTGCAGCAGCAAGAGGCACAACATCAGCTGCACGCACACGCTCAACAGATCAGCACGACTGCGTCTCGACGGAGCCTGTCTGTTTTCATTCTGGCGCTGGGCAGTACCACCGACTCCAAATTAAATCAGGATTAAATGCACGTTTGCTGCTCAGCGGTTTGTTAGGGGGTTTTAAAGGAAGTGAGCAGAGCAGCGTCTGGACGACCTGCAGCGGACGGCGTCAGCAGGAAGCGACTACAATATGAAGGTTTATTGACGTCTGAGTCGACGTTTGGCTGCACAAACACAATTAAAGCCTGGAGGAGGAGGAGCTTCAACTGTTGAGATGTTTTGGTTTTAAACACGTCTAAACAAGTTTGGCTTAAAACATCCGAAGCTGCTGGCACTTCGTAAACAGGACCACAGCTTTAACAAAAATCAAAACATTCATCTCCACTTTGGGAAAATAAGCAGTACCGTATTTTCCGGTGTATAGGTCGCACCTTTTTATGTTTTTTTCAAGGCCTGCGACCTATACTCAGGTGCGACCTATATATGGCTTGTTATCACTTTCGGTGAAACAAATTTTTAAATCCAGCTCATTTCACAATTACGTTCATTTATTAAGGAAAAGTTCAGCTCAGACATATATTTGCTATAATTTTTATCAAACAAATAATTGTTTTTAAGTGTTAATCTTCTTAAAAGCCTTGCTGTGCGCTCCTGTGGCAGACATTTGCAGCAGAGCTAAACGTAGGTGCGACCTATACACCAGTGCGACCTATCTAGGGATTTTTCCAATCTATTGGTGATAATTGGACAATGCGACCTATACACCAGAAAATACTGTATATAAAACCGTACGTTGTCCTGCTCCGTTGGGAAGGCGCCGACGCCCACCCGGGTCGTATAGGCTTTGACGACACCGTACACCCGGCCCACGTAGGAGGGAGGAACACCAAGGCCGGTGCAGACGCCTCCGACGGTGCAGTTGGACGACGTCACGAAGGGATACGTCCCTGAACAAACACACTCGTTAATCTCCGGCGGTCACATTATGGTCATTGTGCGCTGCCAGCATCTTAACTGCTCACCGAAGTCGATGTCCAGGAGGGCAGCGTTGGCCCCCTCCACCAGGATTTTCTTACTGGGCCCAGTAAGAGCTTTGTGCATGAAGTACACACCGTCTGTCACCAGAGGGCGCAGTCTCTCGGCGTAGCCCTAAAAACCAAAACAGTCACACAAGTTTGACTCTTTCACTTTCTTCTTCCGTGTTTAAATGACAAACTATTTCAGCAGCTGCTCACATTCTGACATCAAGTAGAAACACGTGTCCTACATGTTTATAAAAATGGCTCTGATGGCTAAATGTGTGCCGTTTTGACATTTTGGGGGTTAAATATCTTTAAATGTGTTTCTAGTTACAGCAGCTTTTACAAATCAAACATGTTTGTTTACTCACAAACAAAGTGTTGGTCTTCATGGCACCAAACACAACAGTGACCAAGTCTGTCTTTGATATCAAGTTGGGAAAAGCACTTTGGTTTTCTGGGTTTGTGGAAGATAAAACTTTTGATTTTTATTATTTTAGAAACTAGAACAGGAAAAGGGACCAACATCATGAATGTTTTTCTAAACTTTAGTGTTTTTCCATATTAATCCAGACCTGGAAAAATTAAAACCAAATCGTTTTAGGACTATGTGGGGACTAGGGATGTGTGATATATACGGTACATGGTAGAAACGATAGACGTTTAGCCTGTGATAGAGATCTGTCTTCTACTGGCTAACCGCAGTAATGCTGTCTGATGTAAAATCAGAGCTGTCAGATTTATTCTTTACTTTTTTTTTGTTTGTTTAAAACTGTGCATAAGTGGTATTAAAGTATTTTCTTCGAGAGCTAATTAGCGAAGCTACAAGCTAACTACGTCCGGCTTGCCGTAGTGTTGCCGTATTCAGACGCATGCGCAAAACTGTGTGTTCCGTTGAAAGTTAAAGTAAGCGTTGGTCAGCTGTAGAGAAACCTGCTCTCTGATCTGTGAAAGATCTCTTGTTGTGTGATTTTACTGTGAGACCCTCTGGTCAAAGCCACAGAGGAAACTGGTCGCCATTTTGTGTCAGCTCTCCTTAAAGGGGACCACACTTGCAAAATTCACTTTTTAATGTTTTTTTTACTCAACTTTGGGTATTTACTTCATAAAAAAACAGTCCTTGTGCCAAAAAAATGCACCCAGTGGTTTATTTACTCTAAGTAGATTTATTTTACTGTGATAAGATACGTTTCGTTTTAAAATACTCTCGCATGTGACGTCACAAGCGAGAGGACAACCCACCCCAACCTGAGTCCAGCCCCTCACCTAGCAACCCCTGGTTAGGCTCAACCCACTTCTGTATTAAACACATGACTGTTGTTTTTCATGATTTCATCTCATCTTTTGTTTATATGTTCTTAATTTCATGTGTACAGCACTTTGTTGCAGCTGTGGTTTTTTAAATGGCTTTATAAATAAAGTATAATTGTTATTTTTATGTTTTAGTTCAATTTTTAGTGTATTTGCGATCGCTCCCAACGCGCAGCCGGTAAAAATTAAACGAGCAGACCCCCGGCGTAGGGACCGGCGGCAACGGGACCCTCTTCTGGCGGATGGAGCGGAGCTTCAACTGTACAGCCTCGCTGCAGCCTCGCAGCAGCGAGGACCTTCTCCTTACGGATTAATTTACGGGAGACACTTGGTGAACTTTGTGTTGTCTTGACTGGAACAGCGATAACTCCCAAAATCGCCGCGTGCAACGAGCGGAGCTGGCGAACACCGGAAGAGGAACAAGCTAACATTAGCTTCGGATTCGGGTGGTCTCATGCTAAAAGGAGCAGCAAATTGCGGCGCGCTCAGATGGGTTTCGGTAAGTTATCTTAAGCTAGCACTAACAGTAAGTCAAATGAGTAATAAAAAAAGAGCTAATTTTAAAACAACAACACATTACAGATACTGGCTGTTACAGAGGGCGTAAACAGATCGTTGAAGGGCGTGGACTTCAGAACTTGTATCAGAAACCGGTCGTTCAAAATGAAAGTTAAAAATGGCAGAATTAAAAAGGGTATAATTGATTATCTAAGAATTATTTTGTGTATTAAAATGAATTAATATTGTATTGTATTAAACAACGACAGACATAACATAAAAATTTTAAAGACCTACATGTGGTCCCCTTTAAAGAGGAAGTAGACGCCCACTAGTGGGTTGGAGGGTGAAGGGTTTTCAGTGTAAAATGCTGCTCTGTTGCTATTTCTTAAGTGACAATACTGGAAACTGTTGAGTTAACAACATATTCTTTAGTTTAAAACATATGGCTAAAAATGCATTTGATATATTTTGCACTGTTTTGCACTACAAGAAAGAAGCCTAATGCTTGAGTTGTTAATTATTTTAAAACTCTGAACCTAGTAGTGGAATTTTCTTAATTGAGATTATGTTGTGGTATAGCAGTTTTCAAAATAAATGATGGCAAAAGGACACCTTGTGCTTTTTTTAATTCCTATTGCAAGTTTTATACCAGAAACATCACAACATATATCGTTATCGCCACCCTTCACAATACATATCGTGATATGAATTTTAAAAGATCTAGAGAACAGAGTAAAACAGAGAAATGTTTTTAAGGCTGTCCTCACCTTCAGCTGCTGCAGCTCCCCGTCGATGTCGACGTTCAGGTTTGGATACATCGTAAGGAAATGTTCTGCCAACATCCGGAACCTGCAGTCGGGACAGAGACTCAGAACTCACACCTGCTCATTCACCACCTTTAACTTTCACAAACAGAAACACAGGAGAGCTCTGATCTGTTTTACAGACGCGTGTCGCACCCTGCTGGCAGCAGAAAGACATTACAGTAACTCCAACCTCCAGACCGAAAGAAAAACTGCTTTTAATAATAATGACTTGTTTTTAAACTATTGTGCAAAATTATGACTACACTGCGGGTTTTTAATGTATTTTAAACTTAAAATAATTTAAAAAAGAACAATTCTAGGAAAATAAATTTTCAAGAAGTTCCTTCACAGAATGATAAAAAAGATTTAAAAAAATAATAATTTGTGGTAAAAATTAATAAATAAAAAAGTAAATGTCACATAAACCTTATTACTGGCTATTTTCTACAGGAATACAACAGTCTACTTCTCAATTATTTGTTATTTACATAAAATCTACAGTTATCTGCGAGCGGGAGCATCAGCAGCTAGCTGTAGCACTTCTGACAGGAACATGCAGAATCAGTTATAACAGGAATGTGAAAGAGTGATGTGAAGGGTTAAATCATAATTCGATTGTTAGGTGTGAAGATGAGGTCACTGTTTGAAAGTGGATCAGATGTCGTGAGTTAACGGTTTTTGATCAACGTCAGTCTTCGAAGAGGTTCCTGTAAACATGCACATTTAAACGTGTACATTTCTTCCACGCACACGACACAAGCTCAGCTTCTCTGTTGCTGGTCCCAATGTGTGCAGAGTCACCACTGCAGGCCTTACTGGTTTTAAGTCTCATTTAAAAACACTTTTATTTCCAGGCCTTCAAACCAGAGTTGTTTTTATATTTCCAGTCTTTTAGTGTTTATATCTGTGGATTTATGTATTTCATGTCCTTTGCTTGTTGTTTTGTTGTACAGCGCTTTGGCTGGTCTTGCTAACGTTTTCAAGTGCTTTATAAATGAAGTGGTATGCTACATCTAGCCGCTACTGCAGCCATTTTCATCCCAATAACCCCAGTCTTCTGCATGTAACTAGGACTGTCACGATAACAAATTTTACAGGGCGATTAACTGTTTCAGAAATTATTGCGATAAACGATAATATTGTTTGAAATTTTACAATAATTAGTAATTATTGTAAAATTTAAGAAGAAATGTTGGTAAATTTGTTTTGTGTACAGTACCTTTTTTCAACCACCTAAGACTGTTTGAATTGAAGGATGGATAGTGAGGGAGCGAGCAGCGTGTCTCTTTAAGAAAAATGGGAGGGAGGCCCCTTGACGTGACATGGGGCCTTCCTTTATTCAGTTCTCAAAATGGCGGCCGCTCGGTTTGGTTTGAGCTCTTTAGCATAGCATTTTACACACAAAGCTTTTAATTAAAAAAAAAAAGCAGTAAACAAGTTCTCAACTTCTTTTTGCAGAGAAAATCAACTTTTTACATGAAGGCATGAGTTTCAACTGGGAATTTTAGAGCTTTGACAAGACGGAGGTTCCCCAGTGGAACAGTGAGGCTACAAGGAGCAGAGGTCACAAAGATGCAGGACTTCAAGTACTTGGGGTCCACTGTCCAGGAAAATGGGGAATGTGGTAAAGAAGTGAAGAAGAGAGTCCAGGCAGGATGGAGTGATGGAGAAAAGTTTCAGGAGTGATTTGTGACAAAAAGGTGTCAGCAAAGGTCAAAGGAAAAGTTTACAAGACAGTGGTGAGACCAGCTATGTTGTATGGTCTGGAGACAGAGACATGGACAAAAAGACAGGAGAAAGAACTGGAAGTAGCAGAAATGAAGATGCTGAGGTTCTCCTTAGGAGTGACAAGGATGGATAAGATCAGGAATGAGATCATCAGAGGTACAGCACATGTTGAACAACTGGGAGATAAAGTTAGAGACTGAGATGGTTTGGACATGTCCAGAGGAGGGACAGTGGGTATATTGGTAGAAGGATGTTAGAAATGCAGCTGCCAGGAAAAAGACACAGAGGAAGGCCAAAGAGGAGAAATATGGATGCAGTTAGAGAGGACATGGAGGTAGTTGGAGTGAGGACAGAGGATGCAGAGGACACAGTGAGGTGGAGGAGGAGGACTCGCTGTGGCGACCCCTGAAAAGGGAAAAGCTGGAAGAAGAAGAAGAACGATCCAAAAACACGATTGTGGACGGTTAAAACTGATTTTAAAGAGAAAAGAGAAAGGGAGAGCTCAGTGAAGAACACCGGAGCTGAGTCTTTTGTCATCCAGCGTCTTCAGTAGAAAGAAAGAGACACAAAGAAACGATAACGCCGACAAATGAAAACGAGGTCAATAATTTTAATTTATCATGCGATAAATTGATTTATTGTTTACTGCGACAGACCTACGTGTAACCTGACAGTGGTGCGAAGATGTAAAGTGCTCCTAACCTTTCTACAGAACTCAACATTAAAAGATTGATAGAAGCACGACACTCGCAGCCGTTTGTTTATAATTCTGCTCCGACTGTGACAAACCCCGTTGACTCTTCATATAAACAGAGACGCAGTAAAAAAAAAAAAAAAAAAAAGACAACCTGAGCTGCTTACAAACCTCACAACGCTCAGCACGTTGCCAGGTCTAGTTTTTATCCACAGCTGCGTGTCAGAACAAAGATGCTCCGGGAAAAAGTGCTGTTTAAACAAGTCAACAGCAGAGTGAAGCGTTGCTGTTTCAAAGGTGTTTTCTTGCTTCTTAAAAAGGAACAACTGGTCACTTTACTAACGCAAATTCCCAAAACGACACTTCTGAGCATTTTTACTTTCACAAAGTCTATCCAAACATTGATTCAAGAATCATATCAGCATCTCGTGACAGATAAGAGCGACCCGTTTCACAGAGGAAGAAACATTTAAATGAACTCACTTGTCCTCGAAAACCTTGAAATCGGAGACGAGGTCACAGACGCGCAGACCATTGCGAGCAGCTTTGGACGAGTACGCAGGACCGATACCTTTCTTAGTGGTTCCCAGACTGGAAAACAAACAAATCTTTTTTTAAATTTAAACAGCTTTATGAACACTAAACCCACTGCTGCTCTTGAATATCACTGAAGCGGTCCACAGATGAAAGCTGTACTTTTTGCCTTCCTGCTGCTGCCTCTGCTGCTCCTGGATTCCATCCACAGCTTGATGGTAGTTGAACACTGGAGGAGGACAGAGCAAACCATGAACACATACAACTTCTTTAAATTAATCAAACATATAACTTCTTTAAATTATTCAAACAAGAAGCAAACGCACCGATGTGAGCCCGGTCAGAAATCTTTAACCTCTGCTCCCATCCTTGTAGCCCTGCGGTAAATAAAACAGAACTTCTCTGTGATGTTTCGTTTCTGCTAATGCACATGTTCATTACTTTCATGACTTCTATATGATTAATACACTTTAAAAACAGGTTTATAAACTGATTTCTGCTCAAAAAGGAGAAAAAAAGTGACATTTTACCTTTTCCCTTTTGCAAGTTTTTCTCAGCCTCTTCAAACAGACCTGGTAGGTGGATCACAACTCCATTACCTGCGATGAGAACAATAATTAAATTAAATTCAGTGAAGGAATATCGCCCGCTTTAAACTAATTATGGAGAGACGAGACAGTTACAGTTGTTTTGGTTCAACCTCATTTGTTGGTAGCTCTTAGAATATGTGTTGAGGATGACAGCTACCACCACATCAAACGAGAGGCAAACATCTGTAAAACTGAGTGCGAGCCATATTCGTGCTGGCTAACGTCATTAGGCTTCGGCAGCCATCTTTACCTGGGTTAACTCCAAAAGTAAAAATAGAAGCACATCCACCGATTACTTTGTGAGGTTTGTTCAGTTCCAGCCAGTCGGTTATTTTGCTAACACGTCGAGACACGAACAGATGCGTCTTTCACCTTTGAGCGATAGTGAAGGAAACCACTCAGATAAGAGTTAACTAATGAAGAACAAAGGCTGTTTTCCAAGCATCCGGAATGGAGTTTTGGCTTATGGACAGATCATGTGTAACTCTGAATGCTAGGAAACACCTTGTAATGTGACTTTTCTTCCCTCCATTGATTAGTGACATTCTCTACATGAATGCTCCTACAAGCACCCTGCAGATGTTGGATGTGGTCTATCATGGTGCACTAAGATTCATAACTGGTTGTGATTATCGTACCCACCACTGCACCCTGTATTCACTGGTTAACTGGACATCATTAACCTCACGCAGACTCTTCCACTGGTACATTTTCATCTTTAAATCACTTCTTGGTCTGCTGCCCTCATACATCTCCTCCTACATGTCTTTGCGTGAGTGCAGCTACAGCGTGCGCTCTCAGGACATGATCACCTGCAGTGTTCCGTCAGTGAGGACTGAACTTGGAAAAAGGGCCTTCTCCTACTCCGCTCCTGCTTCATGGAATATCTTACAAAAAGATCTGAAGCTCTCGGCCCTGACCTCTCTAAATGGTTTTAAGAATCGGTTGGAATCCTGGTAAAAACCAATGCAGACATGTTCCTGTTTTTTAGTTTTCTACATTTGCCTTATAATCTTTGTTGCTCCTTATTTGGTGTACTGTATTGAAGTCTAGGGTAAAGCGTGTAAAACTGTAACTACCGGTAATCCTTTGTTCATTTTACAGAAAAGAACTGTACGAATTATTATGAAAAAAAAAAAAAACTATAGATATCCGTCCAATACTTTATTTTATCAACTGAAAATTCTGAAGTTCTATGATTTGGTTAATTATAACATTTTGTTGCTTATGTATAAGGCACATAAAGGCATGTTGCCTGACAATATTCAAACACATTTTGTTAAAAGAGAGAGTGTATATTTTCTTAAAGGAATTGAGATGTTTGTGAAGCCTTATTTTAGTACTAGTTTGAAGGAACGATCCACAATAATTCAGGGAATAGGATTGTGGAATGGTTTGGATGATAACGTTAAAAATGCCAGATCACTGTGTACATTTAAGAGACTGATAAAGACGAGTTTCTTGAAAGAATATGGAAATCGTTAATATAAATCTACTTAAGTTGTTGTCTGGTTTGATTTAGATGTTTAAGTTTTTATGTTTTTAATTTAGCTGATTGTTATTGCCCATGTGTATTACATTTTAATTTAAATTTTGTAAAAATATTTTGATTTGCATCAGAATTAAGTAAAAAGGGGCAGTTTTCATAAGACTAGTTCTTCTTCTGCCACCTTTCATTTGATTTTCTTTACATTTTTTGATTGTATTGTATGTATGTGTATGTTTTTAAGTGAAATGAATAAAATGTCAACAACAAAAAACTGTCTGTTTTGCTATTTTGACATCTTTGTTTAAACTTGTTAAAAAAAATCTGTATTTCTCTCTATTGTTGATTGTCAAAGGAAAATCTACTGTTGCTGTTGTCATCATTCTTTGTATGTAGCCAGGTCTCTCTTGTAAATGAGTCCTCGAGGCTCAATGGGATTAACCTGCCTAAATACAGGTTGAATGACATGTGCAAGCTGCTGATGTTTAAACGGGACTGCTGTGTTTTCTCCTGTTCATTAAACTGAAAACAGCCGAACGCCACAGCGATCAGTGGTTCTCTGCGAAGTGGACTCCATTTATCGAGTCCACTTTGCTCAAACTGGGTCACGGTGGCGGCTGCAGCTCTCTGGTGGACCCAGCAGACCGTGTGCTACAGATTTACGATCTCTTCCGTCGCAACCGGACCGCTGGGGCTGCCTGCGGCGCTTCTGATGCGCACGCCCGTGTTTTTATTAGCACTTTGAGATTTTCATTAATGAAAAGTGCGTTATAAATTGAATTCATTATTATTATTATTATTGCTTCGTTATGATCTCGGATCGCAGCGCTCTCTCTCCATTTGTCTGTAAAGTAAAAAGCAGCGTGTACCGATGAAGGAGAGGGCCTTCTTGTTGAGCACCCCGCTGGGCAGCAGGTGGAAGTCGTACTCCACAGAGTCCACCACCACAGTGTGTCCTGCGTTGTTTCCTCCCTGCAGAAAGCACAAAACACTTTGAACTGCTTTACCAAGAAACAACAGAGTGGCTTTGTACAGAGGCTTTCCAGATGTTGTGTAAAACCTTAACGAACCCTATATTTATTTTACAAAAAAGAGCCGTGAGAACTATTGCAGGAAAACCCTACTGCCATCCGTCAAATATATTATTTAAGCAACTTAAGTTGCTTACGTTTTATGATTTGGTGAATTACAACATTTTGTTGGTAATGTATAGAGCTCAAAAATATTTATTGCCTCTAAATGTTCAAGTAAATTTTGTAAAAAGAAGCTGTTACAACCTGAAAGGAACGGATATTTTTGCAAATTCAAAATACAGAACTAGTTTGAGAGGATGGTGTGTATCAATACAAGGTTGTGGAACAGTTTAGGAAATGAAATTAAAACTACTAACTCACTTATAGTCTTTAAAAAAATGATTAAAGCTAATATGTTAATTAAATACTAAATATTCAAATTGTACTAAAATTTAAATGTGTATTCAAATTGTGTAAATTGCTTAAAAATTTGTATTCTTGGTTGAGTTATTTTTATTGATCTCGCTTTTTTTGTTGTTGTTGTTATAGAAAAAAGGGGCAGGCAAAATAAGATTTTTTTTCTTCTCCCCGTCTCCTTTCATTTTATGTTTTTTTCTCCTTTTATGTAAAAAAAAAAGTTTTTTTCTTTATAAAATGTAAAATGAATAAATCCATAAATAAAAATAAAATGTTCAGGCTGCGTTTTCAAGAGAAACAAGACAAGATGAGATCTTATCTACGTCACAGAGACAGATGTGAAGACAGCAGCTGGATGATCAGTCACACAGCTGATGGTTTACACAACTCATCATCGATCATCATCATCATCATCATCATCATCATCATCATCATCATCACTCAGATCAGTGTGTGGAGGTTTCACTAGTTTCACTAGTTCAGACTGAAAAACACGAGGAGTCGATGCTAGCGTGACTTTAGCTCCTCCACATCCGGGAGGTCAGAGGAGTGGGAACACGTCGTGACCGTGGATCAAACACGACGTGGTTCGTTCCATAAGAACAACAGGTGAGCTTGGAGCGCGTACCTGACACCTGCAGACGATGTCCGCATCCATGGCGAGCAGGTCGACCACCTTCCCCTTGCCCTCGTCGCCCCACTGCGCTCCCAGCACCACGGTCACTTTGTTGTGGGGCTCCTTCGGGGTGCGGAGCGACGAGTCGTCCCTCGGCCGCTTGACGACCGGCTCCCCGTTCAGCACGACGGACTGCTGTCCGTTCAGGTTAGCCATGTTGCTGTCGGATGCCATGCTGCCCTGCTCGCGGTGAATATCGTTTTACCGCGTTCTTCTCCCGGCTGTGAGGGGGAAGTGTTGTCTTCCGGTGCGCCGCAAGATGGCGCCGGTGTCTCCTCTGATACACCGCGAGGCTGACCGTAACTTGTGTTGTCCTTTAAAAAAGTTAGTCGACGCCTGATTAAAAAAAAAGACACTTGTGTTGCAATATACCTTATGTTAAAGTCACTCCTTCCAAATGTTCGCACGAGCCACGAAGGGCTCTTGAACGTTATATGAGTCAGTCGACGGGACTTCCGGTTTTGGTGATGGGAATTTCATCTCGTTTCCGGGATTCGAATCTTTTGGCTCAATTTGCCAAAAAAAGAGTCGACTCAATAATAAAGCCGGGGGAAAAAAAGAGCCGACTCTTTTAGCTCCTGTTAAACATTCATTCATTCATTCAACCTTTATTTATACAGGCTAGCCTCATTGAGTCACGGGGACTCATTTACAAGAGGGACCTGTCTCACTCACACCAAACAACCATCCACTCTCACACTCACACCTAGGGTCAATTTAGAGTCACCAATCAGCCTAACATGCATACACATACATTTCAACAGTAGAAAAGGGTTATTATATTTGTTATTCATAAGTTTTGTATTCAAAACAAACAACTAAAGTCAACCATAAGCTTGAGGCGTTTTGAAGGATTACGGTATTTAAAGTGTGTGTGACATGATTTTGGAACTATGCAAAAAGTGGCGCAACGTACATATGTTGTTTCATTCAACTATGTTCATTTTTACAAGCAAAATGATAAATCAATGAAAATTTGATTTTAAAGTGATTTTAAAATTGGCGCCGTGTTTCGTCACAGGACATCCAAGTACTTATGGTACGTCCTGACCAAACGCGTTTTCAACGGCAGGAACGTCCAGTTTACATGCAAAGTCAATGGGGGACGCACCTCCAGCCACGTCTTGGCGTCGGGCGTCACGTGACGTGCGTGTTGAGCGTGCTGGAAAAGCGTTTTCCGTGCACGTGAACCCGCTTCAGCCTCCAAGCACGCGTTGATCATTGCTGAAGTTTTCGCCGTTCAAACGTTCAAACGCCGTTCAACTCTGGTTGATCAGGGAGAGTCGGGGGGGAGGAGAGAGGGGGAGAGTCCCTATGTGACGCGGAAACGAGGGGGCGCGCGCACTATGTGACGTATTGGGACACAGAAAAAACCCGCGGAGTCATGGACTATGGAAGAGAAATCTGTGTGTTCGCGACAACTCCTTCACGACCAGTCAAGTCTGCTCTCTACAGAGACTGGCAGAGTGCAGTGAGGAACTCGGTGTACCGGTAAGCTCCTCCCACACCCCCCGCCGCCACACCGCCGCAGCTTCTCGTTCTGGTCAGGACACCACTGGGTCCAGTGCGTCCACTTGCGTGCGTGACGAGCCTTTTTGCCGTTGAAAACGCGTTTGGTCAGGACGTACCATTACGCATGCAACGTCGTGACGTAGAGACAAGAAGTTTCTGTCTGCCACTGCTATTAGCACGCAGTGTCATTATCTTCAAGATCGCCTATTTCCTTTTGTATAACTTGAAAAATGCCGGTACGTTGTGTCGCATTTGGATGTTCTAACATCGCCAGCTCTGTAGACGACTACGATCGGGTTCAGCCCTTCACCCTCGGAACTTTGCTCATCTAAATGTCGGACTCCCCCTCGCTCCACCTCACTTCTGAACGGTAAGGCTCAAATAAATTCGGGTGCAGACCTATATTAGAACCAGCTTTTTGTTGTTCAACACTCAAACTAACGTCGGCTTCACAAACTGAAGAAAAATCACTCAAATCTTCACTTAAGTTGCTTAATTCCTCGGTTTGTATATTCTCTGCCATAGTTATTTACAATGTGCATTCTGGCGATTGCGTTATAAAATGCGTCGGCGTTTGACCCCTCCTTTCTCCACCCGAAAACTGCGACGCACTGCAGATAACTATTTTATTAACAAATACGTTCATATATTAATTATTCGAAGCATCTGTGTACAAAAAAATAAAGCTGAGTAGCTCCTCTGCCACTTAATGCATAGTTCTAAAATCATGTCACACACACTTTAAGACAACCACATTGACAGTTGTATATATCCAACAACACTCCCTGATGCATCCTCGGTTGTCCATCCAGGTAAGTCAGGAATGTCCAAATGTATTCATGTGTGGGCCAAAACTATCAAGATGAAAGGACTTGTGTGCCACAACAATGTGGATTTAACTCTCAACGTGAACACAATTTTGGAGAAAGGACAAAAGTGTACTAATTTTTGGTGGAGAAAGTTTTAAATTGTTCCGAAATATTAAAAGCCTCATAAACACTGAGCTTATATTATTTTATTAAAAAGGATTTGATTTATTTGATTTGTTGGGTCTATGTTTGTTGTTTTCTTCTGTTTGGAAAGTTCATTTTAGTCTGTTCTCAGCAACAAAAATGTAATTGGAAACGTGTCCTTTTAAAAGGGGTTTGATCAACCTTTTGGACCATGGACGGCTCAAAAGGCTGATCAAAGTTCTGAAACATCGTCCAGCTGTCAGTCGTTACAACAGATGCATAGAAGGTTTGATAAAGTTGATCAACTCATATGTACGTACATGATATACCACGGTATATTCATTTAAAATGTCCAGTTACCCTATTGATTATTTTATCAAATGAATTTTTTTTTTCATTAAAGGTGGGGTATGTAAGATTGTAATGTAGTCTGTAACTTTTCAAACAATATATTTTTAACATATTTCTTCACTCAGTCACTATCTACTGACAAACTGATGTTAGACAAAGTAATCTCTGAAAAAAACTATAGTCCCCTTGCTTCTCTATCAGCATTTATAAAAACACTGAAAAACACAGAGTGACCAGGACACTGACAGCCAATAAAAACAGAGTTGTTTGTCACGCCCCAACCCACGCCCCCACCTGTCCCAGCCGCAGCTCGTTCTCATTCAAAGGATTGCAAAGCGATGCAGGACTGTTTTTTATGTGACACAAAATGTATTAAATATCCCTTCTTTATCCCAGAGCTGGACTTTTATTTAGTTTTTTTGCCAAAAGCCAAGTGATCGCTTCATCCTGCACTGACAGGAATGAGGAAATGGATTTGTCACGACTCACGAGCGAATTAAAACATGTCCAACGTTGCTTCGTGAACCTCTGATGATTTCTGCTGGATTTTGTGTTGTTGGATGAGTGATTCATGGTTTTATTATATTTTTTAAACAGTTATATTATCATATAAACACGGAACTTCGGAGCGCAGAGACCGGAGGAGGTGGAGCATTCCAGACATTCCAGACCAGCGCTGACAGACATGAGGAAGTCACGAGCGAATTAAATCATGTCCAAACGTTGCTTCGTGAACCTCTGATGATTTCTGCTGGATTTTGTGTTGTAGGACTAGCGCTCCATGGTTTTATTTTATTTTATTAGAAGGTTTTATTACCATAAACACAGAATATCGCAGCGGCTCTGAGCAGAGAGCAGCAGGGGGCGGAGCAGATCCCAAGTTCAGCTGCAGAGCTCGGACTGTGGCTCTGAGGGGAGGGAGCAGAATGCTTTTCTGCGCTGAAAATATTTCTAAGTCCCAGAGTGTTCAAGAGTGTTCAAATATCGCAGACCCTAGCTTTAATTAGGTAGGTTAATCCCATTGAGCCTCGAGGACTCATTTACAAGAGAGACCTGGCTACATACAAAGAATGATGACAACAGCAACAGTAGATTTTCCTTGGACAATGAACAATAGACAATCATAAGAGAGGCATACATATTTTTTAATTTTTATTTTTTAACAAGTTTAAACAAAGATGTCAAAGTAGCAAAGCAGACAGATTATAAGGCAGATAGAAAACTAAAAAAAACAGGAGCATGTCTGCATTGGTTTTTGCCAGGAGTCCAACAGATTCTTAAAACCATTTAGAGAAGTCAAGGTCAAGAGCTTCAGATCTTTTTGTAAGATATTCCAGGAAGCAGGAGCAGAGTAGAAGAAGGCCCTTTTGCCAAGTTCAGTCCTCACTGACGGAACACTGCAGGTAATCATGTCCTGAGAGCACACGCTGTAGCTGCACTCACGCAGAGACATGTAGGAGGAGATGTATGAAGGCAGCAGACCAAGAAGTGATTTAAAGATGAAAATGTACCAGTGGAAGAGTCTGCGTGAAGTTAATGATGTCCAGTTAACCAGTGAATACAGGGTGCAGTGGTGGGTACAATAATCACAGCCAGTTATGAATCTTAGTGCACCATGATAGACAGCATCCAACATCTGCAGGGTGCTTGTAGGAGCATTCATGTTGTAGATAATGTCACCGTAATAAATAGAAGGAAGGAAAGTCACAGATACAAGGCGTTTCCTAGCATTCAATCTGTTTCTGAAAAAGAAACCCAGTTTAACTTTCAGTTTCTTCACTAGGTTTTCCATGTGGAGTTTAAAAGAGAGGTGCAAATCGACCAGGATACCCAAATATTTATAGGAATCAACAAACTCAATAGGGACACCATTTGAGGATAAAATCAGAGGAAGAACTGCTGGGACCGACTTCCTATTTGAAAAAAGCATCCCTTTGGTTTTATCAACATTTAGGACAAGTTTGAGACGGAACAAATCTGACTGGATGATGTCAAAAGCGGATTGCAAAAGCTGGAAAGCCTTAGCAACTGTTTTAGCTCGACAGTAAACAACTGTATCATCAGCATAGAAATGTCAGGATGCATCAGGGATGCTCTGACCTACATTACCCATGTAGATTGTAAAGAGGGTTCGTCCTAAGACTGAGCCTTGTGGTACACCAGTGCTGACTGTTGAATAACTGGAAGAAGTACCGTTATGTTGAACACATTGCCTCCGATTGGAAAGAAAGATAGTTAGAAAACCAACCAATGGTGTGATCTGAGAAACCAATTTTTGAGAGCTTATGACACAGGATGTTATGATCCACAGTGTCAAAAGCTTTAGACAGGTCTAAGAAAAGTGCAGCACAATAGTCCTTAGCATCCAATGCTTCAACAACGTCATTAAGGACCTTCAGTGAAGCAGTCGT
>JBBPBX010006808.1:26645-38075 GCA_038048925.1 Garcialebias charrua
ATAGTCTGAGATCTGAAAATAATTACAATAATATGAATGGTGCAGAAAAGTCTCAGACCATAAAGCGTCACAAATTAGATGGGCAAACAAATCCGACGAGGTGGCCCAACTGCAGTTTGAGTTGGGTGAGGGGGGCTCCAGCCCCCCTGTGAAGATGAATGGATGTGGCCATGGGAAACAGAAGCTGGGTCCAGAATCAACAGGTAGAAACAGATAATTTGCAGCAAAGAGCAGAGTGAGCTGCCAGAAAATCCTCCTGAAATGAAAGGCATGATCCAAGCCTGTTTCAGGTCAGCAGGGAGCAACAGCGTGTTCCGGAACAATATGATTATCCAGGGTCGATGAAATCCCATGAAAACTCCGGCCGGACTCCTCCAAACAGCGTTGCTCCTCCGCGCTTCACGTCACCCTGTTTGTCTGCTCCTCCGCAGCCCACAGCACAAGAGGCCAACCCCGGCAAAAAACTATGAGACTGACCGGGGAGGATGAAGACGTCACTGGTCCGGTTCTGCTTCAGCCCGGCTCCGATGCTCCGTAGCACAAGAGGCTACCACCGGTTAAAAAACGGCGAGGCTGACTGGAGAGGCTAAGGTCGTCACTGACCCGGTTTTGCTCCGGTCCGGTTCCGGTGGCATTTCAAAACAACAGAGCGTCTCCTCCAGGTGAGCACAGCAATTCCCACGGAGGTGGACAGTCCTTCGTTTTAAGGTAATGGGCCGCTCAGAGGCTGAGACCGGCTTTAATGAAGACGAAGTCCCCCACAGCCAACTCGGTTCGGTTTTGGTCCTAGGACACATGTTTGGGCCAGGTACACTTCCCCCACAGCGAATGAAGACGCCATGAGGCCACATCAACAGAAAGCAGCAGAAAGGTCAGCAAAATACCTCCCTGCAATTCTTGTTGGAACCAGGTAGAACCACAGGTCCAGATGAGAAATTCGGTTGGGGTCCAGAGTAAGAGAGAAAAAAACCACTGGGGCTTTGTGGGACAGCTCCTCGAGGGGTCAACCTGGCTGGCAGGATGTGCTCAGACTGACCGGTGGAGTGGGAGCGGCCGGTCCTGGGCCAAAATAATTTTTTGGACGGTCCCGTCCGGCTCTCTGAGTCACTGAACACCAAATTCGGTTGGAAGGTGGACCAGCTTTAGTCCTGTTGGAAAAACGGGTCAGTTTGATGATAAAAAGACTAGAGAAGCCAGGGGAGCAGCGTCCATCAGCTCGCCGGAACCAGAAGTTTTTTAGCAAAGTTTTATGAATCATTATCCAAAAGTTTCTTTTCTGGTAGAGATCAGTACTGTAAAGGTTTTTGTTGCTTTGTACCGTGAAGTGAAAATAAAAACAGCCAAAGGTTTGTATTTGGTTTAATATTGCTCATTTTGAGAATATATATTTTCATCTGTTTTGCTGTTAAACCTAAACTTTATATAAAAAGGATTACCAACTAATTTTCAAAAAAGTCTGCATCGACCTGCTAAGCCTGCTGGCCAAAATGTTACCATTCTTAAACTGCAGTTGTGGGCCGCACAAAACCACTCCAAGGGCCACAAATGGCCCTTGGGCCACACTTTGGACACAAGAGGTAGATAAATCTAACAAGGTTGAGTCAGGTTTTCTGGATGGATTCTTTGTTGTTGAAACATTTTGTCTGAAGTCTTTTGGATAAAAGATGAAACATTTCAACAAAGAAGAATCCATAAAGAAGACCTGACTCAACCTTGTTAGGTATTTTCTTTAGTTGTTTTTCTTTTGGCTGCTCCTTTCTGCAGGAGTCAATTGTTTTATGTGGAATGTCCTGATGCAAACTACGGTAGGCTAAAATCTGAAGCTGCAGGATTACTATGGCACTGACCACCAAATCCTGCAGTGTTTCCTTTAGTCTCATGTATGTATGCTAATGCCAGGTTTATATATTTCATCAGAATGTGTCCATAGGTCTAATTATTATTTATGATCTGTGAAATTGTCTCTGTAGGAAATTTCCACTTCCTGCTGACAGGTAAAACAATTATGAAATTCAAAAAGAGGTGTGTGTGAACTCTAAATCATGGAGTTAGGGTATAGATTAAAGTTATTTAATTGTTATTGTACAAACATATATTAACTATAGCCAACAAATAAAGTGGTACTGAGGTGGAAATATATTTTTTCAAGGCTGCTACTACTCCGTGCCAGTGCTGCCAATGTCCTTTTGTTTTCTATAAGCGTGAAGTTGAAGCCAATGTGACCATCTAATATACTACCTTCAAATATCCAAATGCATTTTGTAAAAAGATCAAGCTGTTACAATCTTAAGGGGACAGATGTATTTGTAAAACCACAGTATAGAACTAGTTTGAAGGGAAGATCTACCTTAATTCAGGGAGTTGGATTGTGGGCTGCCACCTTACCGTGGTGGAGGGGTTTGAGTGTCTCAATGATCCTAGGAGCTATGCTGTCAGGGGCTTCATGCCCCTAGAAGGGTCACCCAAGGCAGACAGGTCCTAGGTGAGGGATCTGACAAAGCGCAGCCCAAAAACCCCTATGATGAGTACAATTAATGGACTAAGTTTTCCCTCGCCCGGACGCGGGTCACCGGGGCCCCACTCTGGAGCCAGGCCCGGAGGTGGGGCACGCTGGCGAGCGCCTGGTGGCCGGGCTTTTACCCATGGAGCTCGGCCGGGCACAGCCCGAAGAGGAGACGTGGGTCCCCCTTCCCATGGGCTCACCACCTGTGGGAGGGGCCAAAGGGGTCGGGTGCAATGTGAGATGGGTGGCCGAGGGCGGGGACCCTGGCGGTCTGATCCTCGGCTACAGAAGCTGGCCATTGGGACATGGAATGTCACCTCTCTGGTGGGGAAGGAGCCTGAGCTAGTGTGTGAGGTTGAGAGTTCCGACTAGAAATAGTCGGACTCACCTCAACGCATGGCTCTGGCTCTGGAACCAGTTTCCTTGAGAGGGGTTGGACACTCTTCCACTCTGGAGTTGCCCCTGGTGAGAGGCGCCGAGCAGGAGTGGGCATACTGGTTGCCCCCCATCTTGGTGCCTGTACGTTGGGGTTCACCCCGGTGAACGAGAGGGTAGCCTCCCTTCGCCTACGTGTGGGGGGACGGGCTCTGACTGTTGTTTGTGCCTATGCACCAAACGGCAGCTCAGACTACCCACCCTTTTTGGAGTCCTTGGAGGGGGTATTGGAGAGTGCGCCTCCTGGGGACTCCCTTGTTCTACTGGGGGACTTCAACGCTCACGTGGGCAATGACAGTGAGACCTGGAGGGGTGTGGTTGGGAGGAACGGCCCCCCTGATCTGAACCAGAGTGGTGTTCTGTTATTGGACTTCTGTGCTCGTCATGGATTGTCCATAACGAACACCATGTTTAAGCATAAGGGTGTCCATATGTGCTCTTGGCACCAGGACACCCTAGGTCGCAGTTCGATGATCGACTTTGTTGTCGTCTCATCTGATCTGCGGCCGCATGTCTTGGACACTCGGGTGAGGAGAGGGGCGGAGCTGTCTACTGACCACTACCTGGTGGTGAGTTGGCTCCGATGGTGGGGGAGGATGCCGGTCAGACCTGGCAGACCCAAACGTATCGTGAGGGTCTGCTGGGAACGTCTGGCAGAGTCTCCCGTAAGACGGAGCTTTAACTCCCACCTCCGGGAGAGCTTTGAACACGTTCCGAGGGAGGCGGGGGACATGGAGTCCGAGTGGGCCGTGTTCCGCGCCTCTATTGTCGAGGCAGCTTATCGGAGCTGTGGCCGCAAGGTTGTTGGTGCCTGTCGAGGTGGCAACCCTCGAACCCGGTGGTGGACACCGGCAGTGAGGGATGCTGTCAGGCTGAAGAAGGAGTCCTATTGGGCCTTTTTGGCTTGTGGGACCCCGGAAGCAGCTGATAGGTACCGGCAGTCCAAGCGGCATGCGGCTCGGGTGGTTGCTGAGGCAAAAACTCGGGCGTGGGAGGAGTTCGGAGAGGCCATGGAGAATGACTTCCGTACGGCTTCGAGGCGATTCTGGTCCACCATCCGGCGTCTCAGGGGGGGAAAGAGGTACGAGACCAACACCATTTATGGTGGAGGTGGCGTGCTGCTGACCTCAACTCGGGATGTTGTGAGTCGGTGGGCGGAATACTTCGAAGACCTCCTCAATCCTACTGGCACGTCTTCCACTGAGGAAGCAGAGCCTGGGGACTTTGGGTCGGGTTCTCTGATCTCTGGTGCTGAGGTCGCCGAGGTGGTTAAAAAGCTCCGCGGTGGCAAGGCTCCGGGGGTGGATGAGATTCGCCCGGAGTTCCTTAGGGCTCTGGATGTTGTAGGGTTGTGTTGGCTTACGCGACTCTGCAATATCGCGTGGACATCTGGGGCAGTTCCCTTGGATTGGCAGACTGGGGTGGTGGTTCCCCTATTTAAAAAGGGGGACCGTAGGGTGTGTTCCAACTATAGGGGGATCACACTCTTAAGCCTCCCTGGTAAGGTCTATTCAGGGGTTCTGGAGAGGAGGGTCCGTCGGATAGTCGAACCTCGGATTCAGGAGGAGCAGTGTGGTTTTCGTCCTGGTCGTGGAACACTGGACCAGCTCTACACCCTCAGCAGGGTCCTGGAGGGTGCGTGGGAGTTTGCCCAACCAGTTTACATGTGTTTTGTGGACTTGGAGAAGGCATTCGACCGCGTCCCTCGGGGGGTTCTGTGGGGGGTACTCCGGGAGTATGGGGTACCAGGCCCTTTGATAAGGGCTGTTAGGTCCCTGTACGACCGGTGTCAGAGCTTGGTCCGCATTGCCGGCAGTAAGTCAGGCTCGTTTCCGGTGAGAGTTGGACTCCGCCAAGGTTGCCCTTTGTCACCGATTCTGTTCATAACTTTTATGGACAGAATTTCTAGGCGCAGCCAAGGTGTTGAGAGGATCCGTTTTGGTGACCTTAGAATCGCTTCTCTGTTTTTTGCAGATGATGTGGTCCTATTGGCTTCATCAGCTCGTGATCTACAGCTTTCGCTGGAGCGGTTTGCAGCTGAATGCGATGCGGCCGGGATGAGGATCAGTTCCTCCAAATCCGAGGCCATGGTCTTGAGCCGGAAAAGGGTAGCATGCCCTCTCCGGGTCGGGGAGGAGGTCCTGCCCCAAGTGGAGGAGTTTAAGTATCTCGGGATCTTGTTCACGAATGAGGGAAAACTGGGGCGTGAGATCGATAGGCGGATAGGTGCAGCGTCCGCAGTGAAGCGGGCGCTGTACCGGTCTGTCGTGGTGAAGAGAGAGCTGAGTCAAAAGGCAAAGCTCTCAATTTACCGATCGATCTACGTTCCCACCCTCATCTATGGTCATGAGCTTTGGGTTATGACCGAAAGAACAAGATCTCGGATACAAGCGGCTGAAATGAGTTTTCTCCGCAGGGTGGCTGGACTCTCCCTTAGAGATAGGGTGAGAAGCTCAGTCATCCGGGAGGGACTCGGAGTAGAGCCGCTGCTTCTCCACATCGAGAGGAGCCAGTTGAGGTGGCTCGGGCATCTGGTTAGGATGCCTCCTGGACGCCTCCCTGGTGAGGTGTTCCGGGCACGTCCCACCGGGAGGAGACCCAGAGGAAGACCCAGGACGCGCTGGAGGGACTATGTTTCTCGGCTGGCCTGGGAACGCCTTGGGATTCCCCCGGAGGAACTGCTCCAAGTGGCTGGGGAGAGGGAAGTCTGGGCCTCCCTACTTAGGCTGCTACCCCCGCGACCCGACCCCGGATAAGCGGAAGAAGATGGATGGATGGATGGATGGATGGATTGTGGAATGACTTGGAAACAGATGTTAAAGGTGAAGTCTGCAGTTTCTGTAGAACATCAGCACTTAGAAAAAATTTCAACAAGCAAAGCATTCTGATCCCTCCCCCTCAGAGCCATATATGGCTCTGCCCCCTTGTGGTCTGTTGAAATTCAAATTCAAGCTCTGTTTTTATTGGCTGATTCAAATTCAAGCTCGGTTTTTATTGGCTGGTTACAAACTTTGTTTTTATTGGCTGGAAAATGGCGGGTCACTTTTTCTTTTTAGAAATGCTTATTTACCACCTGGAGAAGCAAGGGGACAATTTTTTTTGTTTTTTGTTTTTTCAGAGATTACCTCTCTAACATCAATCTAGTGACAGAGTGAAGAAATATGTTAAAAATATATTGTTAGAAAAGTTACATATAGCAGCTTTAAGGACGCCAAGTCAATGTTTGTATTCAAGAGAATGGTCAAAATTGAATTGTTAAAAAAAAATATGAATGGAGAATGAGAAATGTATGAGAATTAGAAAGTTAAATGAGTTGTTCATTTTGTTTTGTTATTTATAGAAAATTGTTGTTTGAATTGTTTATTAAAGAATAAGGAGCAGATATAATAAGATTTTCGCTTCATCTGCTACCTTTCATTTTATATATACTGTATATATTCTTATTACATACAGTATATGTTGTTTTATATTTCAGTATAAAATGAATTTAAAAAAAATATATAAATATTTTTTTTATTTCCTCGATGACTTGCCCCTCCATGTAAACAAATTGGATATTGTCTTATTTACTAAATAAAGGTACACATAATTTTTTTCCAGGTGTTGATTCTTTAATTCTTAACTTGCTGCTGTATGTCTATACATGTTTTTCCAAATACAGTACCTTTAACTCCTAACTGCATACATTTTGTTTCAACATAGGACTTTATTTTATTTATTTATTTTTCTTCAAAGAACATAAATGAGCATATCTCAAACTACAGGTGGTCCCCGACTTACGACGGCCTCGACTTACGACGTTCCGGACTTACGAACGGACTTATGAACAGTACTGTTGTACAGTAAATACAGCACTGGTATGTGTTTTTAGATGAAAGTGTGTTAGCTAACCGTTTGTAAACAAAGTTCTGTGCATGTTTATGAACCAGTGTGTACACTTGTTCAGTCTCATGTTGAAAAACGGGTGTGCGGCGCAGCGTTAGCATACATTTTCCGACTTACGACCAAAAATCCGGACTTACGAACGACACGTGTTATGCGTTCCGACTTACGAATTTTCGGGTTACGAACGGTGCGTAGGAACGGAACTCGTTCGTAAGTCGGGGACCACCTGTATATTGTTGAAAATATTTTTGGGATGTGGTGCCATATGGCAACATTGTGCAACTATTGAAACAATAGATTCATATTGTCAATGCCATGCAAAATCATAAAACATTAATCAACTTTCAATAGATTTGTTTTTTTATTCCTCCAGAAACTGTTAAAAACCATTTAAAAATAATTTGGAAGCCTTTTACACTCATTCTCACGTTTGTCAGATGAAACAAGCACCTGTGCCCTGTTCTCAGCCTTACCACAGATCATGAATGTGTTCAAAAACATCTGTTCTTGGCTTTGTGGTCAGTCCTGTTGCGCCACAGGAAGATGGTTACAGGTTCAAGTCCAGGGTCTGTTGATGTGGAATTTACATGTTCTCCCCATGTTCACATTAGTTTTCTCTGACTTCTTCCAGTCAAAAAACAAACAAACATACATGTTCAGGCTGAGTGGAGACTCTCAATCAGGGGTGTCCAATCCTGGTCCTCGATGGCCACCATCCTGCATGATTTAGATGTTTCTCTGCTCCAACACACCTGGTTTGAATGAACAGTGTTCTGCAGAACTTTGAGAAGTATTTCAACCACCGAATCAAAAGTGTTGAAGCAGGGAAACAAGTAAAACAAGGTAGCAGCCATCAAGAACCAGGAGTGGACACCTCTGCTCTAAATGGACTCTAGGATGGAGTTTTGTGTCATTTATGTTCATGTGGCCCTGTGATGTTCAGGTGACCTGTCCAGGTGTACCCTGATACGGCCTAACACGCTCCAGCGCTTCCCCCAACCTTAAAGAGAAGCTATAATTGACGGCAGGATATTTCTCTACATCCATGTTTTGTCTGTCCATTTTGTCCAAAGACTTTCAAGAACGACTGAAACCACTTGTCATCATATATTTAGTGTTTTGTTTTGAATTGTGCAATAAGAAAATGCTGTATTGTTGAGGAAGTCTTCTACACATGACTCAGGTTTTGTCATGATGTGACACGTTCCAAGCATCTTATTGGTTAAACCTGTGCCCCACCTTCACCATAAAAACCAGTCAGTGTTTAAACTGCACTTTGAATATTGAAAATTTGCTAAAAAATAAAAGGAGCACTGTCACGTGGCAACACTGGTATCAACTGGATTACTTTGTGTCTAAATGAGAACTCGTGACACCATGATAATGTACAGAGGAATGGCAAATTGTATCCATTTCTTTAAAAGATTGTCGACATTATAACCGTATGCATGTTGGTCCTTACAGACTTTTCTGTAAGTTGGTCAGTTTTTATGCAGATGACTACAGCATCTTACATACGGGACGTCCTCTTCGTAAAAGATGAAGCAGATTGTGAACACACAAACAAAAAAAAACTGGTAAGTTGTTTGTGTGTTTTTATAACCCTGAACAGACCGGCGACACGTTCCAAAGTGTTAATTATGAAATGTTGAATCTAAAAGCAACAGGTTGATGGTTTTCATAAATCAGAGTTTAATGGAGTTTTTTTTCTAAACACCAGATTTGTTTGAGGTTTGATATTAACAATAAGGCATGCATTATTTGAATTATTCCTACACCATGAAGCACAAGAACAAAGTTTAGTTCTATGCTGAAAGCTGTCCACTCTTAGTTTACTTTTTAAAACGACCTTTTTAGACATAAATGGCTGTTTTTGTGCAAAAACAATATTTATATATACCGTTTTTTCCGGTGTATAGGTCGCACCTTTTTATGTTTTTTTTCAAGGCATGTGACCTATACACCGGTGCAACCTGGCTTGTTATCACTTTCGGTGAAACAAATTTTTAAATCCAGCTCATTTCACAATTACGTTCATTTATTAAGGAAAAGTTCAGCTCAGACATATATTTGCTATAATTTTTATCAAACAAATAATTGTTTTTAAGTGTTAATCTTCTTAAAAGCCTTGCTGTGCTCCTGTGGCAGACATTTGCAGCAGAGCTAAACGTAGGTGCGACCTATCTAGGGATTTTTCCAATCTATTGGTGATAATTGGACAATGCGACCTATACACAGGTGCGACCTATACACCAGAAAATACTGTAGGCATCAATTGTTTGAGTTTAATCTAATGCTATTCAGACACTGAAGATGTTCTAAAATCAAAAAGTTTACCCCAAACGTTTCTCATTACTGCATCATTTCCTGCATACAAAGCTTATTATTTCCACCAATCCATGACAGGGACATTTATCACGACTAAGTGGAAAAAGTGACAACATAGACAAACAGACCAATATAATAGTGTTTTATTTCACTGTGACAGAAACCTAAAAACAGTTGCGTTTATTGTAAAAAAAGACAAACATATTTAAAAGAGTCAAATTCAAACCATTTATTAAACGTCCTCCTGTGCGTATGAGAGGGACAGACGCAGCAGTGGCCTACAGAACTGACAGGCTGATGTTTGAAACCACTGGCTGTCAATTCATAGGTCATCACCTCGTGCCCCACCACTCCTCAGACACTTCTCCTGCAGAGAGCGTGACGACCTCTCCGTCAGGTTGAACGTGTGCGGGCCTCACGATGCGTTCGGTGGGCCTCTGCAGGTAACAGCACCTCCACTGGAACACGCACAGCTTCCACATGGAGTTGCTGTTACATCCAGCGAGCACCAGAACTCTCATCCGCGACGACGGCGTTTCATCAAGTCCCGCCTCAGGACGAAGGAGAAGCGGGAGCAGAGAGAGAGGGATGGACTCGAGACCTTGACTCGGTGGCAGCCGCTTCAGAATGTGAGGCGTCTACTGTTTCGAGTGACTTTGACCCGATTATTTCCTCCTCCCAGGTTTTACAGCCTGAGGTATAAACGGCGTCGTTGCTCCTCCGACAGCACGGCCAAAGGGCCAAGGCCTGCGCAGATAACAGATTTTATGGCAGCTGTCAACATGAGGGTGAGTCATACAGGTGTGTCTGACCTGTGCACCTGCAGGCCCTGCGTTTCCTGCTCACACTGACATTTCACTGAAAACAACTGGCCCAGACTGGATTGAGTTAATGCAAATTTAAATTCATCTGTTGTGTTCAGTTTGCAGAGCCAAGACGCTGCACGAAGTTTATATATACTGTATATAAAAAAACAGTGAGAAAGAAATAATTTGAAGGCTCCACCAAGCAGAGTGCGTGCTCAGTCACAAACGTGAACTTCCCTGCAAAAACACACCAAGTTTACACTTCGATGTCAGACGTACCAGTTAATGGTTCTTACGTTTAAACTGCAAACGAGTTAAAAAGTTGAATTCTACCTCTCGAACGTGCGTGTTGTCTGTTGTTCTCTGCTCACCTTCACAGTGCGCGTGGCTCGGTGGATTTCACAGAAGAGGCCAAAGGTTCGGGGAGGAGCAGGGGGTGTCGTGACCCAGGAAGCCCGAGCTTCAGGAGAAGAGCATGAACTCATCAGGGGTACCTGAAGGAGCAGCGAGGGACACGGACAGATGTTGGCGGCTAACGGAAGAGGATTCTTGTCGATGTAGACGTCAGCGAAGACGGCGAGGCAATGGCACGGCGGCGCAGCGGGCAGTTTAAGAGCTGAAGACTTGGTGGTGGGTTAATAATTATTAGTGCTGTGGTCAATGTTTAACCGGCCCAACGCCCTGCCCCTGAGTCCAACATCCTGATTCCACTGCCTGACACCGAGGGTGGGGCCACAGCAAGCACATCTCTTTTGTCCCCTGCACAAAATATGTATTCAACAAGCTCCCCCTCCGTAAAATCTGCTTTATCTCTAAAACTGAACATAATTTCATTTTTTTCATATTTCTAATCTAACCTCAAGTGTACAAAAACATAGATTTCACAACGTCGGTGTTTAATCAACTAAAATAAAGCCAAAGTAGAAAAGCTCCAGCTGATTTCACTGAATTTAACAGGTTCAGCAGCAGCCGGGCGCTGCTGATCAAACGTATTGATTAAATGATCATCTTGGATGTGAGCACCTCTGTAAAAGCAGGAGTTTGGTCAATTTGCAGGTGTGTGGTAAGCACAATGCCAAGGCGGAACGGCAAAAGCAATTACCTCCGAAAAGCAACTGTTTCTGCATATTAATCTGGAAAAACTTTATTATTCTACGGACAAAGAAAAAGTTAATTCACAAGTTATATAAATTTAGGACAGCTGTCAATCCTTGGAGTTATAACATATCAGCAAATTCACCCTGATGTCAGGCCATGCAGTTCTCAGGGAAATGACAAAAGAGCATGTCTCAGACTCTACAGGCCTCATAGCAGGTCACATCAAACCATAACTTTCATATTTACAGGGGGAGGGCGGTCCGCATCATGAAGGACTCCACTCATCCTGCACACAGCCCCTTCTCTCAAGCAGGCGCCTGAGGAGCATTCAGAGCAAAATCACCAGGTTCAGAAATACATATATATATATATATA
>JBBPBX010006808.1:38670-67230 GCA_038048925.1 Garcialebias charrua
ATATATATATATATATATATATATATATATATATATATATATATATATATACAGGGAGTCCCCGACTTACGAGCGCTCTTACTTACGAGGTTCCGGACTTACGAGCTCACTAACGAACAGTAAATTTGTAAAGAACATACAGAAAATACAGCACTTTTATGTGTTTTTAGATGAAAGTGTGTTAGCTAACCATTTGGAAACAAGTTTCTGAGCATGTTTATGAACTAGTATGAACGTTTGTGATGAAAAACGAGTGTTCGTAGTAGCGCTAGCATAAATTTTCCGACTTACGACCGAAAATCCGGACTTACGAGAACACGTGTTTCGTGTTCCGACATACGAGATTTTGTCTTACGAGATAGTCGGAGGAACGGAACTCGCTTGTATGTCGGGGATTACCTGTAAATATATATATATATATACAGTATATATATATATATATATATATATATATACGTGTGTGCATGTGTTTACTATTTTGTACCTATTTACTTGTTAATTGTTAGGCTTCTTTATCAGAGACCTGAGTCCAAATTTCATACCATAAACATGCAAATGGGAGCTGGTATGACAATAACAAAAATCATTGAAATCTTGAATATTTGTAAAATAAGCCTTGAGAACCATGGAGGTTCTAAAATCTTGCATTTTAGTAATGTACCACCTCCGTACATGCAGAACTCAAGCTGTGAAGCAATCCCACAAGAGGAAGCAGAAAATAATTTTGGACACGAGTTGAGGGGTGAGACTGGCAGCACAATAAAAGAATAAATGTGTCAAAGCTTGATAGAGGGCACTGAAGAGCAAATTATTAATGATTTAAACAAATATTACACAGATTAAAATGTTCTGTGGGTAAAATGTTTTTTTTTTAAGGAGCTGCTGTGTAATTCTTTAGCTTCAAGTTCATAAAGAGTGTTGGACATGCAGCATGCAGGTCATAATTTACTCCCACCTCTTTCTATCAAATCACATCAGCATCCATCAGGAGCAAAGGTCTTTGATTGTGAACACGAGTCATAACGAAACACAAAGAAATGTCAAATAACCGTTTTTCAAGTCCGTCATGTTGAAGTTCCTACATTACAACATGGTTCAACTCATTCATTAAAGGGGTTCCTGTTTCAAGAACGGGCATTTTACTCACATTTTTTAATTCTTACACTTGCTCTGTCTTATCTCAAGCGTTCAAGGGATTGGCACACCTGGGAGCAGAGTCCAGTGTCTCAGAGAGGGGGGTGAGTGCACGGCAGCTCTGCCTGGCACATCACACTGATTGTTGTTTCTTTGAATTGACAGTGACGGAGGTCAGGATCATTTCAGATGTAATTTAGATCAGATAGCAAACTGCTGATGCCTCCAGTCTGAAGTCACATGAAGTCCTCTCAGGCTGGCCCATGAGATCATTCCACCAATCATTGACTCCTTCAGGGCTGATTATTCTTTTCTTCCTTTTACACAGCGTAATGACTAATTTGAACAACAAAAAAAAGCTGTTTGTGGGTTCGTTCTGCCCCAACATTTTGGTTGAGTCTTCTTTTCTTGTACAGTTCTCCTGGAACTTTTTTTTTTTTTTTACAAGAGTTCTGGTGTTAAATGTCCCGTCACGGTGGTTCTGGACTTTGGTCCAGTTGGGTGAAACATGACTGAGAAGGTGAGGTCAAGAGAAAAAATGTACTTGTGTTTTTTTTCAGCCTACCCTGCTCCAAATCGCTTATTAACTCTAAAGTTCTAAAATTATTCACATCAGACCTCAAGTGCACAAAAACCCACAAGAAACAAAAACGGAACGAACGGGTGTGATAAACTTAAAGGTATTGTGACATGATGTTGGAAATTTGCATATTTGTCACAACATATATATCTTATATCATTCAGCTCTGTTCGTTTTTTGCAAAATAAATTATAAATATATTAAAATTTCATTCCAAGTTATGGTAGTTTTTTCTCTGGGACACGCCCCTAAAAATCTGCGCATTTCCGCAAAACGTCATCGTGACGTACATGTGGGCATAAGGCAGAGCCTTGCCCGTTTGTTTGGTGTGTTAACTGCTTTCCATACAGATTCATTTCCTGAAAGATCGCCTCTTTTTTTGTGTAACTTGAAAAATGCCGTCACGTTGTAGCACATTTGTGTGTTCTAATATCAGCAGTGAACAAGTGAGCCTTCACAAATTCCCAAAAGATGAGAAACTTCACCTAGAATGGACACGTACAGAGAACGAGGGACCTATGGTGTCCTACGAAAGAGTCGTATGTCTGCAGCGTCCATCTTACTGCCGATCAGGTAACATCTGTAATTTTTTTTATTCAGGGAGGGTTTATTAATGAGAGTTTTGGATGATTTACTGTCTTAAAAAGATAGATCTCAGATGGGATCGGGACTCTGTTAGCTCAGCCCAAGAACAAAGAAGCCACATCACGAAGCTATCCTCACTTAGCTACTGTGTATTAAATAAACCGTGTCTAAATCACTTTTCAATTGATCGAGTGTCCAATAACTGTATAGGATGAATAATAACCCTTCGATTGCTTTAATACATTCATGTACCAACAGTAGGTTGTGTTTGTTCGACATGCTCCGACATTATTATTTACATGCGCGTTGAGCACCGGCTCCCCACGTGTACGTCACGATGACGTTTTGCGGAAGTGCGCAGATTTTTAGGGGCGTGCCCCAGAGAAAAAAACTACCATAACTTGGAATGAAATTTTAATATATTTATAATTTATTTTGCAAAAACGAACAGAGCTGAATGATTTAAGATATATATGTTGTGACAAATATGCAAATTTCCAACATCATGTCACAATACCTTTAAGTTTGCTCCACAATTCAGCAGCTTACAGAATAGTAGGGATTTCCTGCACAACTTTATTTGGCCCACTCTTTTTTACATCACTGCTTCAGCACGTTGTGCATTTTAGACATTTGTTTCAGCACAGCTGCCTTAAGGCGCCTAAGGTCACACTTGTCCTAACAATTTGCAGATGAAAAGTCCTAAAGGTCAAAACGACCAGTGTCACCTCCATCATGTTGGAAGTCAGAACCTGAAATGAGGCGAAGCGTTTCTGTTGTGTTGTCATTGTTGGGATGAGGATCTAACAGAGGCGGTGCACTGCAGGAGCAGGGGAACGGATCAGGGGCAGGATGATGCTGGAGTTTCTCCACAAAGCTGAACCAGGAGAAACCCACAGCTGGATTCATGACAAGTTGACTGTTTTGGTCAAAAACTTTCATCAGATATTATTATTGTTATTAACCTTTATTGAATCAGGTGACTCCCACTGAGATCACAGATCTCTTTTGTAAGGGAGGCCTGGACCTGACACCCTAACACGCATGTTCTGGACTAGGGCTGAACAATTACAGTAACTGCATTTGCAATAATATCGCAATATGATAAAATTAGATTTTCTAATCGCGAAGGCTTCAATTTGACTGGTCACATGACACAAATCTTTATCAACACTTTAAAAAAAACACCACAAAGACATTTACGATGGTTGCATGGCTAGAATGACAACAACCAGTGCTTCAACTTCAAGTAAGCAAAGTATCAGCCGACAGGGATCACTGACCGAACTGTTTGAACTTCAAACAGTAATTTTTTACATGTATTTATTAACTGTCATGTAGTTGGGAAGTTCACTTAACATGTTTACTATTATGTTTACGAAACAAGAAAAAATAGAAATGGTGAAAAGAAAAGGCATAGATTTGCTTGCTTTATTGTAATCTCTGCTTTAAATAAATCTGACATTGTTTTTTACAAAACAGATTGATTTATTGCTTCTGTTTGTTGAAAAATACTTGAGAAGATATTTAAAAAATCAATTGCGTTTAAAATCGCAATTGCAATTTATAGGGAAAAAAAAATTGCAATTAGATTATTTTCCAAAATCGTTCAGCCCTATTCTGGACTGTGGGAACTAACCAGAGTACATAACAAAACCCACACAAACACCAGGAGAACATGCAAACACTCAGAAAGGTCCAAACCAGGTATTGAACCCAGGACCTTCTAACCACTGAGCCATTGTGCTGCAAACCATCAGAGGGATCTTGTGGTTCTGTTGGAACGACCTATTGGATAAAAACTTTTGTAGGATGAGGGCCTCCAGAAGGTTTGGAAATGGACACCAAGACCAGAACCACAACAAGAACCCACCCAGTCATGGAACCACTGCTCCTCCAAAAACCACCGACCACACCAACTAAAAACACAACTTCCAACAAAGTTCAGGTCGTCTGGACGGTTTCTTTTTATGTTGAGATGTTTTGTCCTTCATCCGAAGGACTTCATCAACTCGAGGAGCCACAAACAAACTTTGATGTTTTGAAGCACTTTGGCCATGGCTGCCTCAGAGGAGTCGACGGAGGAGAGGGCGGGCCCCAGAAAGCATCTCATCACCAGCAAACTGGTTGGCCCACTATATGTGAGTGTGCTGCTTGTGGGACTGAGTTTATTGTGGCTCCTCAGACTGATGAAGTCCTTTGGATGAAAGATGAAATGTCTCAACAAAACAAGAAACCGTCCAGATGACCTGCTGAACTTTGTTAGATTTTATATCTGGATTATTGAGCATGAACAGATGATTGAATTAATGAAGATGGAGTTTGATACAATTCAAACTTGGTTTAAATTAAACAAGTTATCACTGAACGTTGAAAAAACTAATTATATGATATTTAGTAAAAAAAAAAAAATTCAACTGTCGATTTTCTTTTCAAAATTGATGGTGTTGAGATACAAAGAGTGAATGAAGTAAGGTTTTTGGGAATAATTATCGATTATAAATTGTCATGGAAAAAACATATTAATTTTGTAAGAACTAAAATGTCTACCGGTAAGTCCATGACAGTACTCTATAAAGTAAGGGACGTACTGACTGACAAGGCTTTGTGTTTACTGTATAATACAATTATTATGCCACATTTAATTTATTGTGTACGGTAGGTGTATGGGGTAGGCTACAGCTTGTAAAACTGTAACCAAGTCTATTTTTATTTTACAAAAAAGAGCTGTAAGAATTATCTCTAGAAAAGATTATTGTCATCTTTCAAATTTTATTTTATCAACTAAAATTACTCAAGTTTTATGATTTGGCGGACTACTTTATTCTATTACTAATGTACAGGGCTCAGAATCACAATTTACCATCGAACGTACAAGAGTATTTTGTAAAAAGGAATAGTTGCTATAATTTAAAAGGAACGGATATTTTTGTTAAGCCAAAGTTTAGAACAAGTTTGCGGGGTAGGTCTACTTTAATGAGGGGGATTATTTATGGAATGGTTTGAATAATGATGTTAAAAAAGAGGAATCATTATTTGTATTTAAGAAAAAGATCAAGAATATAATGCTGATGAGATATAGTTAAGTTAGTTAATATTAGGGAAATATAATGAATAATTTTGATAAGTTTTGTAGTTTGTTGTATTATTTGTGAGTGTTGCTTGAATTGATTGTTTGAATTGATTTTGTTAAGAAGGGGCAGAATTGATAAGATTTTATTCTTCTTCTGCCGCCTTTCATTTTATAGGTATTTTACATTTGTTTTTCTTCTTGAAATTGCATAGTTTTTTTAATTGAAATGAACAAACAAACAAACAAACAAACAAACTTTGATTAAAAAACAACAACTTCCAAACAATCAACAAGAAACAACAACCAGCCTGTTTGTTCAGGGTGTTTGGGCCCTGAAGTCAGTCCAGCAGTGAAAGAGAAGAGGCAGCCCCCTCAAAGACACCACCAAATAAAAATACAATCAAACGAGGCAGGTGAAACCTGGCAGCTCTATAATCCAGAGACTGGTGATAATCTGGGTTTAACTCTGGATTAAACACCTGCAGGATCTGAGAGGTTGCAAACAAAACCTGATACTGTACTTCCAGCCACTCCTCAAAGTACGAACTGCTGATTTTCACGATAAAGTATTTTCTATGTCTTTAAATTTATTGTTTGTAGTTTGTTTCAATCTGTGTGCACCTTAAAGTATTCAAACACAACTTTCATTTGCAGCCTGTTCTCTCCTCCATACATGCAGGTTTGCAGGTTGATATAAATAGCTCTTTGTACGCAATTTAAAACGTTATAGGCACAATCTTTATGGTCAGAATTTAGAAAAGAAAGAAATGTGACTTTTTACGTAGCTTTTTAATTTTTATGTTCTGTGAAGAAAAGAAAATCTGAGACACTGATTGTGTGATTTATACAAATGTATGTTTATGTTTATTAAATTTGTTCCTTTTTTTTTTTTTACAAAAAACACAATACAAAACAATCCCATAAATGATAACGTACAAAATATAAAAAAATGAAAGGTAGCAGAAAGAAGAAAAAATCTTATTATATCTGCCCCTTTTTTCAAACAATCAGTTCAAACAATAATAATCTTCCAGTAACAGAACAAAATGAATAACTCTTTCTAATTTTCTAACTAATACAATACACAAATGTATACACAATAAATTAGACTTTAGTCCTGAAACACAGTGAGAAACCAGGTTGATTTAGCAAGTTTTACAGGAAAAGATTAGTAGTACAGTACTCAGTATTAGTATGTTATTAGTACTGTACATGTACAGTAGTATTCGGATGTGTCCGCCCTCTGCTGCTGACCAGCATGCACTGCAGCCAGAGGTGTCACACTTCCTGATGTTGCAATGCATTATCTAATGAGACAAGTGTGAGTCAAAAGACAACTTATGTCTGATGCTGACTGAATACACTGAATGTCTGTATGAATATTTGTATGAATGAGGATCCATCCATCCATCCATCCATCATCTTCCACTCTTTCTGGTCAGGTCGTGGGGGCAGCATCTTGAGCAGGGAGGCCCAGACATCTCCTCTTCCAGCTCCTCTGAGAGGACACCAAGGAGTAGAGCTGTCATTTCTAACCGGGGCCTGCGCCCGGCCCGAGTTTCAGGTCGGTCCAGGTCAAAATAATGTGCTGATGGGCAGGCCGGGTCGGTGGCTGGCTGGTGTCAGCAGATGCACGCAGCTGACGGTCCAGTTTGGATCACCACCAGCTGCTCGACCGCGTGTTGACCGGCCGGATGAAAGAGGTAGCCTACACAAAAAGTCTAGATCAGGGGTCTGCAACCTGCGGCTCTGGAGCCACATGCGGCTCTTTGGTCCCTTTGCAGCGGCTCTTTCAAGTTTTGACCAAACCTGAATTGGTTGTTCAACAAACAACAAAAAAAATGACTAGTTTTAGCAGCTTTTATGTAATTTCATTTGCTAATATGTGGATATTGGAACAAGTATATGGAAGCTTTTATGTCCCTTATTTCAAATTAAAATGGATTAAATTAAGCTGCACGTTTTGACTCCTAAATAAAATTTAAAATGAATAATCCAAACTGCATTTTCATTTTCTTCTTTGAGACTGCTCAATTTGTAAATTAATTAAAATGATAAATAAAATAACGTTTAACATTTAATTTTCAAAATATGTAATAAGGGACATGAAAGCTTCCATATTTTACTAGGACATATTTTGAAAATTAAATGTTAAACGTTATTTTATTTATCATTTTAATTAATTTACAAATTGAGCAGTCTCGAAGAAGAAAATGAAAATGCAGTTTGGATTATTCATTTTAAATTTTATTTAGGAGTCAAAATGTGCAGCTTAATTTGGAAACTAAAAAGCATTTCTCTTATTCCATTTTAATTTGAAATAAGGGACATAAAAGCTTCCATACAGGTACGGTACAAGGAGTAAAGCTTTAACCTTATGCTTTATTTCTATACGTAATTCATTTTTCCACAATAAAAAAAAATACCTAGGTTTGTATAGTTCATAGTTTTTATTAATTAACAAACCCTCTCTTTAAAATAATCTTTTTTTTTTTCACTTGTCTTAAATTGTAAAAATAGATATTATTAGTTATTTTATCTTTATAATGTCACCCCTAGTGGCCACAAAAGCCCCTTCCAACAAACCTAAAGTTACCCATGGACCACCAGTTGATAACTACAGTTGTAGCATGTTGCGGCTCTGAACACTTTTAATTTAGTGAACTAAGGCATAAAATGGCTCTTTTGATTGTAAAGGTTGCAGACCCCTGTATGGATGACAGCCAGCGACCCACCTGAAGCTTAACTGGAACCACGCGCCCGATGACCGTTAATAACTATAATATTATAATAACTATAATAATCTGCTGACTCTTGAGATATTATATCTTACTTTCAAATACATTTTTAAATCATGTCAAACTGATTTGCTTACAAAAGCAATAAAAGAATAATAAATAAATAAAAGTAATTGTTTTCTGGGTTCGGGCCTGCATTCATCCATCCATTATCTATACCCGCTTCTTCCATTTTGGGTCACTGGGGTCGACGGTGCCCATGTCCAGCAATCACTGTGCGAGGGGCGGGGGACACCCTGGACGGGTCTCCAGTCCATCACAGGGACACATAGAGACAAACAACCATTAAAACAACCATTCACTCTCTCACTCACACCTAGAGACAATTTAGAGTTACCAATCAGTCTAACATGCATGTTTTTGGACTGTGGGAGGAAACTGGAGCACCCGGAGGAAACCCACGCATGCACAGAGAGAACATGCAAACTCCACCCAGAAAGCCCCCTGGACTGAGATTTGAACCAGGGACCTGCTCTCTGAGAGGCAGCAGCTCAGTTGCGCCACCGTGCTGCCGGTAATCACAGTTAATTGGTTGGTTTTGGGGTGGGCTCAGAAAAAAATTATACGGGTTTGGTCCAGGCCAGATTTATTTTTTTGGCTCGAATGCAACTCTGGTTCCCAGGCCAACTGAGAGACATACAGTAATAGTCCCTCCTGCCTGTCCTGGGTCTTCCCAGGACAGGCAGTCTTAAAATACTGTCTAGTCGACCTTGTACTGAGTCAATATGAACAATATTTTAACTTCCTGACACCATTTTCAAAACTTGGACTGAGTGTAGAGCCATTTAAAGAAATCTCTTGTCTCCTAACATCCATGAACTGATACATTTTAATATTGCAGCAAGAATTTCTTGTTCAAGTTCAGAAGAAGTTGGTTTTCAACGTTTTTGAGTCCAGTCTCTTTTGGGAGAGATAATCTGTCCTGATGTACTGAACAGTCTTTCAATAGTCTTTCAATAATATTTCAACAGTCTTTCAATAATACAAAGTATTTCAATAGTCTTTCAATAAAGCCATGGGTGGTGTGTATCTTCTGGCTGAATCTCTGTGGTGGAATCCATTTTGGGTGTGTTAGTGGTGCTGTGGGTGCTCCCAGCTCAATGACGTATACACTAGAATATACATCGTTGGTCCAGATCTTCTTGAAGGCAGGTCTAATGTTACCTGTCCACTTTGCAGTGATTCAGTGGACCAACTCCCCTCTTGACATCAGTTACTTTCAAACTAACGACAAATCAAAAAGTTGCAACATGAATGTAACTTGTAACTCAACACATTATAGAAATGTAGTGTAGTAGAAAGTACAGATACTTCATGTAAAATGTAGTGGAGTAAAAGTAAAAATACCCACATTTAATTCTACTCAAGTAAAGTACAGATACATGAAAATGCACTTAAGTACAGTAACAAAGTATTTGTACTAGTTGCATCCCACCACTGCAAAGCACGAGGGAGGCACCCAGGGAGCATCCTTACCTGATGGCTGAATCACCTCAACTGAGGAGCAGTGGTTCTACTCCGAGTCTCTCCCGGATAACTGAACTTCTCAGCCTCTCTCTAAGGGAGAGTCCAGCTGCCCTGCAGAGGAAACTCATTTCAACCGCCTGTATCCTTGATCTCATTCTTTCAGTCACTACTCAGAGCTCATGACCATAGGTGAGGGTATAGGAACGTAGACCGACCGGTAAACAGAGTTTTGTCTTACAGCTCAGCTCTCTCTTCACCACAGCGGACCAGTACAGATTCCACAATACTGCAGACACTGCACCAAGCCTCACGTCACGCTCCATTCTTCCACCTGAAGAGAGCAACCCACCCTTTTCTGACTGAATGAGGACGTTGTCAAAATTATACTGGAGTAACGTTACGATGCCACAGCGTTGAGGAAAACCCCTTATAGCTGTTCATCCATTTTTCTCATTCACTAATCCTGCAGCTTTGGAAGCACACCAAAAAAAATGTGCAGCTCGACCAGGAGAGGTGTGCTGTAGGTTTTAGTGGCAGCACATTAAACGATGTAGACACATTTCTAAAAACAAACACGACTGCAGAGTTTTATTTTTATAGAAACATACTTTCACAGCTCAAAAAGGCGTTCAATTCAAGATCAACTGGACTTTATTTGTAACAGAAGACGTTTCGCTTCTCATACTTCTCATACTTTCACAGCTCCACAACCCCTGGCAAAAAATAAATCAGAGTCAAATTAAATGAGAACTTCTGCAACATTGTATGTAACAAAAATGTTTCAGAATTCCTTCTGGCATGAAGAGCTGCAGCTAGTCAGTTTTTTTGTTTAGTTCAAGTAGAGGAAAAAAATGATGGACTCATGAGAAAACTCTGCCCTTTTAGTACTTTGATGCACGAGACATGGAGCAAACTAATGAGAAGCTCCTCTTCATCAATCTGCTTCCAGCTGTCTGTTCCCAGATCAGCTCTGCAGGTTGGAGCGTCGTCATCGACTGTTTTCTTCATTTTCTAGATTTTAAACTGGATTAACATCAGCACCATGTTGTTGACACAAGTTGAAGTTTTTGCATTCTCTGCTGTGGTCTTGAAAAATGAAGTCACCATCAAACATCTCTTTAACTGATGGTGCAGATGTTTGGACTGCCCTTCCTCTCCGTGTCTTTTCTCGACACAGGCCCAAAATAAATCAACGACTGTGAAAACTTAGGTTTTCCTCATGCAGACATCTTTCTACGTTTGGGCGATGACTTGTCTGTAAATCTCATTTTCAGTGGGCAGCACGGTGGCACAACTGGTAGAGCTGCTGCCTCTCAGCGAGAAGGTTGCCGGTTCAAATCCCGGTCCGGGGCCTTTCTGGGTGGAGTTTGCATGTTCTCCCCGTGCATGCGTGGGTTTCCTCCGGGTACTCCGGTTTCCTCCCACAGACCAAAAAAAACATGCTTGTTAGGCTGATTGGTGACTCTAAATTGACCCTAGGTGTGAGTGTGAGAGTGGATGGTTGTTTGGTGTGAGTGAGACAGGTCCCTCTTGTAAATGAGTCCCCGTGACTCAACGAGGCTAGCCTNCCAGAAAGGCCTCTGGACCAGGATTTGAACCAGGGACCTGCTCTCTGAGAGGCAGCAGCTCTAGTGTGCCACCGTGCTGCCGGTAATCACAGTTAATTGGTTGGTTTTGGGGTGGGCTCAAATTTTTTTTATACGGGTTTGGTCCAGGCCAGATTTATTTTTTTGGCTCGAATGCAACTCTGGTTCCCAGGCCAACCGAGAGACATACAGTAGTCCCTCCTGCCTGTCCTGGGCCTTCCCCGAGCTCTCCTCCCAGTACGACATGCACAAAGCACCAGTGGTGGAGAAAGTACTCAAACACTATACTTAAGTAAAAGTACAAATGAACAAGACAAAAATGTAGTAGAAGTACCATATTAATGTTTTTACTTAAGTAAAAGTAAATAAGTACTTGCTTTTAAAAATACTTAAAGTATTAAAGTAAAAGTACTTGCTGAATGTATTACCTAATGCAATGGTCTACAATATCATTAAGTGTGCGTACTGTATGTATATTTTCTGTAATACATTAATAGTGTTGAGTCATTGTAATGAACAATGTTGCAGATAATACATGTTTTTATTGTGTTTACTCTGTGACACAGTTCACACTTTGACTAGTGATTCTGTGTGTCAGAATTTCAGGGATGACCTGCAGAGTTAAATGTCATTAAACAAAATAAGAAAGAGGAATGATTATACCTTTGAAAGTTTTGATTTAACACAAAGAAAAACAGTGTGTCATTTAAACGGCAGTAAAAACATTTAAGTAAAAGCTGTCTGACTGAAAAAGGAGCATTTGACCGAACAAAGGAACAGGCTCCGATCATTTCAACTCCAGTTTGTCATCAACTCTAGTTAAAATACTGTCTAGTCAACCTTGTACTGAGTCGATATGAACAATATTTTAACTTCTTGACACCATTTTCAAAACTTGAACCTGAGTGTCGAGACATTTGGAGACATCTCTTGTCTCCTAACATCCATGAACTGACACATTTTAATATTGCAGCAAGAATTTCTTGTTCAAGTTCAGAAGAAGTTGGTTTTCAAAGTTTTTGAGTCCAGTCTGGTTCTTTTGTCTTGCTGTACTGAACAGTCTTTCAATAATATTTCAATAAGGTGGCACGTATCTTCTGGCTGAATGTGGTGGAATCATTTTGGGTGTGTTAGTGGTGCTGTGGGCGCTCCCAGCTCAATGACGTATACAGTATACTAGAATATATATCATTGGTCCAGCTCTTCTCGAAGACAGGTCTAATGTTACCTGTCCACTTTGCAGTGATTTAATGAACCAACTCTCTCGACATCAGTTACTTTCAAACCAACGACAAATCAAAAAGCTGCAACGTGATTGTAACTTGTAACTCAACACATTATAGAAATGTAGTGTACAGTAGTAGAAAGTACAGATACTTCATGTAAAATGTAGTGGAGTAAAAGTACCCACATTTAATTCTACTTAAGTAAAGTACAGATACATGAAAAATGCACTTAAGTACAGTAACAAAGTATTTGTACTTAGTTGCATCCCACCACTGCAAAGCACCCCCCTAGGGAGGCACCCAGGGAGCATCCTTACCTGATGGCTGAATCACCTCAACTGAGGAGCAGCGGTTCTACTCCGAGTCTCTCTCGGATAACTGAACTTCTCAGCCTCTCTCTATAAGGGAGAATCCAGCTGCCCTGCAGAGGAAACTCATTTCAACCGCCTGTATCCTTGATCTCATTCTTTCAGTCACTACTCAGAGCTCATAGGTGAGGGTATAGGAACGTAGACCGACCGGTAAACAGAGTTTTGTCTTACAGCTCAGCTCTCTCTTCACCACAGCGGACCAGTACAGATTCCACAATACTGCAGACACTGCACCAATCCCTTTGTCAGTCTCACGCTCCATTCTTCCACCTGAAGAGAGCAACCCACCCTTTTCTGACTGAATGAGGACGTTGTCAAAATTATACTGGAGTAACGTTACGATGCCACAGCGTTGAGGAAAACCCCTTATAGCTGTTCATCCATTTTTCTCATTCACTAATCCTGCAGCTTTGGAAGCACACCAAAAAAAATGTGCAGCTCGACCAGGAGAGGTGTGCTGTAGGTTTTAGTGGCAGCACATTAAACGATGTAGACACATTTCTAAAAACAAACACGACTGCAGAGTTTTATAATTATAGAAATATACTTTCACAGCTACACAACCCCTGGCAAAAAATAAACAGAATAAAATTAAATGAGAACTTCTGCAACATTGTATGTAACAAAAATGTTTCAGAATTCCTTCTGGCATGAAGAGCTGCAGCTAGTCAGTTTTTTTGTTTAGTTCAAGTAGAGGAAAAAAATGATGGACTCATGAGAAAACTCTGCCCTTTTAGTACTTTGATGCACGAGACATGGAGCAAACTAATGAGAAGCTCCTCTTCATCAATCTGCTTCCAGCTGTCTGTTCCCAGATCAGCTCTGCAGGTTGGAGCGTCGTCATCGACTGTTTTCTTCATTTTCTAGATTTTAAACTGGATTAACATCAGCACCATGTTGTTGACACAAGTTGAAGTTTTTGCATTCTCTGCTGTGGTCTTGAAAAATGAAGTCACCATCAAACATCTCTTTAACTGATGGTGCAGATGTTTGGACTGCCCTTCCTCTCCGTGTCTTTTCTCGACACAGGCCCAAAATAAATCAACGACTGTGAAAACTTAGGTTTTCCTCATGCAGACATCTTTCTACGTTTGGGCGATGACTTGTCTGTAAATCTCATTTTCAGTTTGATCACACCGACTCGTTTCCACCCACTTGGTTCATTTACATTTTTTTATCTGGACTCTTTGAGGTCTTCCTTCGTCGACCACTCGATCGTTTACTTTGTACTTGGCCCAGATCTTCAACACAGCCGACTGAGTATTCTCGTCATCTCATTTGCAGATTTGACCACAAAATGTTCGACTGAAGCGTCCAGCCATGTCACATTTATAAAGCTCCATTCACTACACTGGCTTCATGTTTCTGCCCGGATCACTTACAGAATGTATCTGCTCACCCTCCAATGCTTGTACGGTAATGCACCATCTTATTTAAAAGAACTTCTCAACCCTCGTTGTCCTTTACGCACTCTCCACTCTTCCAACACTCTTCTTCTTCTCACTCCAGGTCTCTGTCCCACACAACAGGAGACCGGGCTTTCTCCTGCGCTGCCCCTCAGCTGTGGAACATTCATATCCGAGGGCCCCACAGACCCTGACGTGTTTTTTAAAAAAGGTCTTAAAACCTTTTTTACCCAGTTTTTTAATTGATTGAAATGTTTTATTGCATTCATCGTTCGCATTTGAGTATTTTATCTGCATTTTGTTTTTGATGCGATTATACTGAGGCATTATCCCCCTGGTTGTTCCTCGTTTGTTTTTATGGCTGCTTTTTATCTTGACGTTATTTAATGTTCACTCACTGTAGCACTTTGAGATCCATTGTGTATGTAAAGTGCATTATAAAGATAAGTTATTATTGTAATTATTAAAGACATTAAAATTATAAATGGAGCTTACTTATATAGCGCTTTCCAGCACCCTTTGAGAGGCCCAAAGCGCTTCACAGTACCAACCATCCACCCATTCATACACACATTCATACACCGGTAGCGGGCAAGGTGCTGCCTGTCCTACTGGGAGCAACTCGGGGTTAAGTGTCTTGCCCAGGGACACGACGAGGTATGCCGTGACCGGGGATCGAACCAGAGACGTTCTGATCCTGAGCCGGCTGCCCTGCCTCTACACCAGGGGTCACCAACGTGGTGCCCCCGGACCGGTTCTAAAAATAGCACAACTCACTACTAAGCTGCATTTAAAATGTCATTTTATTCAGTTGTTATTCTTTTTTTGTATTTATATGCATTTAAAAATGTCTATCTTAAAAATACGTTTATTATACATTCTTTTCAATTTACGCTTTATTTCCGAAGAGTTTATCAAACTGGTGCCCTTTGTATGACTCCGTACTCGTTAAGTAGCTCTCAGTTTCGAAAAGGTTGAGGACCCCTGCTCTACACAATCTCGGCCCCAATTAATTCACAACACTATTTCAATAGTGTATATAGATAAGAATTTTTCCACGAAGCGGACCGGGCCAGGAGAAGCGGCCTGCCCCTCTGACACGCACGCTGTCGGATACATGATGGACTCCTGGGGACAGTGGCAACCCATGTGTTTGACCGTCTTGTCTGTCGAAGACGTGGAAGATTTGTGGATTATTGGGATATTGGTGGCAGCTGCTCTGTTTTTTGGCGTGAGCGGAGCTGTCTGTTACTGGAAGATCAGGAAGACTTCGGCAGCTATCGGCGCACTGGCCAAACTTCCTGATCAGCAAGAGTCTCTGATCCGGGCTGTGAGCTCCTCAACCCAGCTGTTGTACGAGCTGAACCGCACAATGGGAGCGGTAGACCACCGTGGACCTGCGGTGCGCTTTGGAACTCGTTTACAGCCGCCCGGCATTAATCAGGGCACGGATGGGGGTTCGTAGCTTCGGAAACTCATTTGATTCGGCGATTTTGGACCTGAACAGCACCTGGACTCTGGAAGGCTGCAGTCAAAAAGAACACTGTGGCCTGGATTGAAGATAAACAATAACTATCTAATCTAGTTTCTGCTCGACCTTGGAAAAGAAGAAGGCCGTTTGCTAGGAACTATTCTCCTGGAGTGAAGCTGAGAGACACTGCTGACCCCCCCCCTCCCTCCCCAGAGGTCTCTGGGAGTGCGCTCGGAGGCGCCAAGGTTAACAACTGCTGAACTGTGTTATCTGAAGTGCTGCTCACAGACTCTTTTGATCTCCTTGCATGTCGTCAAATCTGCAACAATGTCTTGTCTGGTTGTGCTTATTGCTGATAGAGTTTTTGGGACTTTATCATAGAGTGTCTTAAGGCAATCTTTGATAGATTCTTTTTTTGAATATCACAAATGATACCTATTGTGTTTTTCCTTTTTCCATATCTGTTTGACCTTCATCCGGAGACGGATGAGCGCGGCCGCGCAGAAGAACATGTCATGTGTTTGGAAATGCTGCAGCTTGCATACTCTCCCTCTCTGGACGACTGTGCTACATAATCACGTTGTATTAATTAACTGGTGCAATGTTAATAAATAAATCTCTTATCTCTCTCTCTCTCTCTCTTAATTTAAGTGTGGGTTGTGATTGGGAAGACCAGTTTACTTCTGAACATATTCAGTAATTAACCTGCTCAGCTTCCAGCAGGTTTCCTTTAATACAACCTGTGAAAACACAGCAGAGGAAAGGAGCTGAGAGTAAAACACCAGTTTTAACAGCTAGACACAAATATTCAGCTTTTATTTATAATAAGATCAAAACATTCAGACAAGGTAAAAACATTGTTAAAATGAAGACGCGACTAAGACTTTATTAATTTCTGAAACTACATGGAAGCCATGAAGCGTGCCAGCTAGTTAATAATCTAGTTTGTGATGACGCCATGTCTGTTACGGCCTCCTGATCGTTCTTTAGTTCATTTCAATAATCAGTTCTCATCAAGACGTTTGCTTCCCTTAAAAAAAAAAAAACAGAAAAAAGTTAGAATCAGTTTCTACTTTTCTCTTACAGTACAGTACATAGTTTAATTACATCAAAAGACTTAACAAAACACGAACATGTATGAACAAGAAGCAGAAATCTCTCCCTCGTCCCGGCCTGATTATTAAGACTCCTCTTTGATGGGAGTGCAGCCGGAGAAAAAACTGTTCTGAAAACTGGTCAGCAAGCGTTTCTTCTTCTTGATGAAGCTGACTGTTGTTCTGTCCTCTTCCCCGTTGTCGTTCTCCTCTTCCTCCTCCTCCACGGCCTGCCTGACCACACTTAGCTCTGTGGGGGTGTGGCCCATGCCTTCGATTTCCTTCAGCACCTGTCAGGTGTATACCAGAGTCACGTTAACGTTCACGCCTCAGCTCCTGAACGTGGACCAACAGCTTCAGAATAAACAAGATGTGATTTACAGACGCATGAGGCGACTGTGGTTGTCCCGGTGCAGCTTTACCTTCTTTGTAGGAGTGTAGGAGGGCGGCTGGAAAAAGGTGCTTTCAGGACTCTCACGTGTCGGTTCCTGCAGGGACGCTGAGTCTCTGGAACCACCTGCTACAGGAACAGGATCCTGAAACGAGTCAACAAACAAAAATCTTTTTTTGGTCCTCTACAAACTTCAGCAAATTAATTTAGTTAAAAGATTTCTGTTATTCCTCAAAGAAATGATTGTTTACAGGATGAACACTACACAGGAGGCCAACAACTTAATAACTAATTAAATCCACTTTCTACCGATTTACAACAGGAGCAGCTGATCCAACTTCCACAAGCAGATAAAGATCCTTATAACCAAACTGAATAACACAGTGGAGATGACCATATGAGAAAAAATTTGAAAAATAAAATGCCATCAATCATCAGGCAGAACCTGAAATTACTGGGGGGACACAAGGAATAACAAAGGTCCGGTCTTCCTTAAATTAATATCTACAAACAAATTTTTTGCGGGGCAGCTATGGCTGAGTGGTTAGAACAGTCGTCTTACAATGCGAGAGTTGGGGGGTTCAATTCCACAAGCAGTCACATGCCAAAGTTTCCCTGGGCCAAGACACTGAACCCCTCATTGCCTCCAACGTGTGTCCCATCAGTGTATGGATGTGATAAAGCTCTGGTTAGTCTTTGTACAGATAAGCAGAGTGCTGTATGAATGGATAAATGAGACACAGATTGTGTTGTAAAGAGCTTTGAGTATCTAAGATAGAAAAGTGCTGTCTAAGTACAGTCCATTTACTTTTCATGACAAATGTTTTATTTCATGATGGCTGCCACAGTCACATCTAAATGGTAAATAGAGCTTATTTATATAGCGCTTTCCAGCCCCCTGTGAGGAGCCCCAAAGCGCTTTACAATACCAGCCATCCACCCATTCATACACACATTCATACACCGGTAGCGGCGACTGCCATGCAAGGCGCCTTCCAGTCCTACCGGGAGCAACTCAGGGTTAAGTGTCTTGCCCAGGGACACAACGACACATGGTGTGGGGAACCGGGATTCGAACCTCCAACCTTCCGATCGGGGGACGACTGCCATTACCACTACGCATCTACATCTCAGGTGTTAATGCTTGGAGCACATGTTGGAGGATGACTCCACTACTACCACAAACCTTAGTGTACACTAAACTGAGCTCCATCTGTAAAACTGGCAGCGCTGTGGCCATTACCATACCAACTTTATTTATAAAGCATTTTAAACAACTATAGGCTCAAAGTAGTTTTGAAGTACTCAAGACCGGTCTTGGTCTTGAGACCAGTCTCTCAAGACCACTTTTTGATGGTCTTGGTCTTGTCTTGGACTCGACCGCATTTGGTCTTGGTCTCGTCTCAGTCTCGGATATTGAGGACTCTGGATTTTATTTCCAGACCAGTCAAGACCTAGCCTGGTAAAACCAGACCCTTGTCCTTCACTTCGCTTTGTACTAGGGTCTGGGATTTCTCCCATAGACAAGGATTTCTCCGGTAGATTTTTGACCGGACCAATCAGAGAACAGAAGGCGGAGTTTTGTTAGTTTAGCCTGGCGAGGTCCAGGCTATTCAGATAAATAGCTCAGAAACCACTCGGTGGATATTTTTTCTGCTACCAGTGTGTAATTATATGGCTCTAATTTACTGACTGTTGGCCTGGATGAAACATTTGAGATAAAATTTGATTTTTTATAATTTATTTTCGTAGCGCACCCGAGGCTGTTTGGAAAATGTCAAACCGAAACTATTTAAATCCAGCAGATTTGACCATTTCGTGAATTGATTTAGGAACTGTTAAGCTCAGGAACACTTCTGATATAACGTCAGCTAAGAAATATATTTTTTCTCAGCAAAGAAATAATAGTTTTTTACCTTGTTTTCATGAAAATTCCTTCGTGGCGGCAGCCATTTTAACTGACGACGTCAGTCGACGTCGTTCAAAACTCCGCCTTCTGTTCTCTGATTGGTCCGGTAATCCGCCTTCTGTTCTCTGATTGGTCCGGTCAAAAATCTACCGGAGAAATCGTTGTCTATGGGAGAAATCCCAGACCCTAGTACAAAGCGAAGTGAAGGACAAGGGTCTGGTTTTAACCAGGCTAGTCAAGACCACAGCTGTGGAAATATCACTAAATTACTAGAATATTGTCCAGTTTATTTAACATATTTGTTTTTATTGGATGAAAAATGTACTGCTTCAAATCCAAGAGATAACATGACTCATTGATAATACATGTTTTTGTTACCGCTGTCACGCCCACCCCCTTCACTCGCACGTGGTTCTGTACCAACAGAGCAACACAGACAACAGAATGTAACATCGCAACCAGGGGTGAAAGTAAGCTGGTACTGTGTACCACTAAAAGATGCTGCGCCTGGAAGAGAGGGGAGCATCTGTCTGCTGTAAAGCCTCATTCAGAAACAGTCATAGCTGCACTTCGGGTCAGAATTAGCCTGGCCCTCACCTTCCTACGCAGCTCCGCTCAATCCATTTTCCCTTCACTGCTCCGTCTGGGACTTCTCCCATAGAGGAGGATTTCACTGGCAGATTTTTGACCGGACCAATCAGAGAGCAGAAGGCGGAGTTTTGAACGACGTCGATTTCATGCGCAGTTTGCCCTGCTTAAAATGGCTGCCGGCACGAAGGAATTTACAAGAAAACACGGTAAAAACTATTATTTCTTTGCTGAGAAAAAATATATTTCTTAGCTGACGTTATAGCACAAGGGTTCCTGAGCTTAACCGTTCCTTAATCAATTCACAAAATGGTCAAATCTGCTGGATTTAAATTGTTTCGGTTTGACTTTTTCCAAACAGCCTCGGGGGCGCTACGAAAATAAATTATAAAAAATTGAATTTTATCTCAAATGTTTCATCCAGGCCAACAGTTAGTAAATTAGAGCCATATAATTACACACTGGTAGCAGAAAAAATATCCGAGTGGTTTCTGAGCTGTTTATCTGAACAGTTAGCCTGGCCCTCACCTTCCTACGCAGCTCCGCGCAACATACGTCACGGCCAAACGTTAACGATTGGGTAAAGCAGATCCAACGGTTTTGTTCCTCAGCAGAGGCCACGCCTCCAGCAAGAATCAGTTCTCTATAGGAGAAACTTCAGACCCTAGTACGACGCAAAGTGAAGGACAAGGGTCTGGTTTTAACCAGGCTAGGTCAGAATAGATTCTCTAGCAGTAAGCAGTCTAAAATACGACTGTCAGTTAATAAATATATTTCTTTCTCATTTCAAATTGTTTCTGAACGGTTTGTGCTCTGCTGGAGCCTCAACATTCGAGCTCCGTATCTTCAGCGGTGTGTTCCTCTCGATCGATCTGAAGCTGAAAGTCTGATTTCAGTCAGCTGCTCAGTCTGTCCCTCCTCTGAGACTTAATGGTTCACTTAGGGACCGTCAACAAATTACCAAACCAAACACTCTTGTCTTCAGACATAAAAATTAATATATTTTACATCATTTGACCCACTGACACAAAACTAATACAGTAATAAACTACTCTAATAGACCTGACACACAAGACACCATCATTTATTTCTCATTTTAAAACATTTTCTAATTAGTTATTGAGTGAAAACCATGATTTTTGAACAAATAAATCATGTGAAATTAGAAAATGCTTTAAAATGAGAAATAAATGAGGGTGCCTCATCTGTCAGGTCCAGTAGAGTAGTTTAACACAAGTTTTGTGTCAGTGAGTCACATGACATGAAAATTATTGTGCAAAAACCACTGAATGTCTGATTTCTTGATGTAACTTTGAAAATTTATAAAAGCTGATACATTCATTCAAAAGCAAACAGATTTTTTTTAAATAAAAGTAATTTTTTTAAAACACATTTATTAAAACTGCCACTATGTTGTGACAGTATAGTATAAGACAGATAACCTGTGAAAAATTGAGCTCCAAGACTTGAGATCTTGGTCTCGACTTGGTCTCGGGTTAGGTGTCTTGACTACAACACTGGCTCAAAGTGCTGTACGGTCAGTCAGTAAAAGCAAACAGCAGTTACAATACATAAAAACTTTTTAAAGCAAATCAAAATAGCCTTACTAAAATTAAATTAGTATGTCACATTTCTGATTGTGTCAGGCAAAAGAGAGCACATTGCACCAGTCTTGGCCTCCCTGCACTGGCTACCGGTTCATCTTCGAATCCAGTTCAAAATTCTCCTGTATGTCTACAAATCACTGAACAGTCTCGCCCCCGCCTATCTCTCTGATTTGCTAAAGCTGTATGTCCCACCACGTTCTCTGAGGTCAGCAGACCAGGTACTTTTAACAGTTCCAGGAACTTGTCTTAAGCGCAAAGGTGACGGGGCCTTCTCTGTAGCAGGCCCAAGACTTTGGAACGAGTTACCTCTGCTCGTCAGACAGGCCCCCTCCCTCTCGGTTTTCAAATCCTGTTTAAAGACCCATTACTATCCAGTTGCTTTCAACACCAGCTGATCTGTGTTTGGTCGTTAATTTATTATCTGCAATGTTTTTATGTCTATTTTTTGTACTTCATTGTGTGTGTGTGTTGCCTGTTGTTCGTTTGTCCAGCACTTTGGTTGGCCTTGTCGCTGTTTTAAGTGCTCTATAAATAAATAAAATGGTATGGTATGGTGTCAAAAGCCAAGGATAAGAGATGGGCATCAAGAAGTGATTTAAAAACGTTATTCTTGTGTTTGTATTTGTGACTCGTGGCTGTCTGTATTTTTACACAAGTTGAGCTGAAACGGTGAAGGAGGGGAAAGCGAGTTTCTGATCATGGGATCTTTTAAAACCGCAAATCAGCTGCAGAGCCAGAACAAAGAAATGTTGGAGATTTTCTACAGATATATCAGAGATGCATACATCTGTGTGCTTCTCACCAATATAAACTGGATCACTGACAATTTGAAAAGGCAAACACAAATGCTTCAGAGAGATTGGGGGGGGGGGGGTCTGGAAGTCTGGACAAAAGTCTTACAGGGGGCAAAGCGAGTGAGATGTACAGAGAGAACTAAAGAACATGTTCATCATGTGGACAAAGCAGGGAACACCTAGAATTGTGTCTACATTTCAGTCTGCACCGTTAAGTGAGAAACTCATTAAAATGCAAGCAGATCCATTTGGTCAGCTCCACAGAAACACCACAGAGGATTCATCTCCTACAGTTTGTACAGCAGTTACCATGTTCAGCTCAGATGTACAGTGTAGCTGAGGCAACACTGTGTGTACACTGAACTGATAAACCTCTTTATGACATGTAGGAACAGTCCCCTCATCTTGTATGCAAACAAGACAAAACACAAGCGACACTTTATACAGGTGCTGGTCATGAATTAGAATATCATGAAAAAGTTGATTTATTTCAGTAATTTCGTTCAAAAAGTGAAACTTGTATATTATATCCATTCATTACACACAGACTGACGTATCAAATGTCAATTTATTTTAATGTTGATGATTATAATTAACTAATGAAAACCCCAAATTCAGTATCTCAGAAAATTTGAATATTGTGAACAGGTTCAATATTGGACACCTGGTGTCACACTCTAATCAGCTAATAACTCAAAACACCTGCAAATGCCTTTAAATTGTCTCTCAGTCTAGTTCTGTAGGCTACACAATCATGAGGAACACGGCTGACTTGGTCCAATAGACAACCATAGACACCTTGCACAAGGAGGGCAAGACACAAAAAGTCATTACTAAAGAGGCTGGCTGTTCACAGAGTTCTGTGTCCAAGTACATTAAGAGAGGTGAAGGGAAGGAAGATATGTGGTAGAAAAAGTGTACAAGCAATAGGGATAACCGCACCCTGGAGAGGATGGATAAACAAAACCCATTCCAAAATGTTGGGGAGATTCATAAAGAGTGGACTGCAGCTGGAGTCAGTGCTTCAAGAACCACCACGCACCGATGTATGCAAGACATGGGTTTTAGCTGTTGTATTCCTTGTGTCAAGCTACTCTTGAACAAGAGACAGCGTTAGAAGCATCTAGTCTGGGATAAAGACAAAAAGGACAGGAATGCTGCCGAGTGGTCCAAAGTTATGTTCTCGGATTAAAGTAAATTTTGCATTTCCTTTGGAAATCAAGGTCTCAGAGTCTGGAAGAGGAGAGGAGAGACACAGAATCCATGTTGCTTGAGGTCCAGTGTCAAGTTTCCAGTCAGTGATGGTTTGGGGGTGCCATGTAATCTGCTGGTGTTGGTCCACTGTCTTTTCTGAGGTCCAAGTTCAACACAGCTGTCTACCAGGAGGTTTTAGAGCATGTCATGCTTCCTGTTGCTGACCAGATTTATGGAGATGCAGATTTTGTTTTCCAACAAGACTTGGCACCTCCACACAGTGCCAAAGCTACCAGTAACTTGTTTAAGGACCATGGTATCCCTGTTCTTAATTGGCCAGCAAACTCACCTGACCTTAACCCCATAGAAAATCTATGGGGTCTTGTGAAGAGGAAGATGCGATACACCAGACCCAACAATCCAGAAGAACTGAAGGCCACTATCAGAGACCATATCTGTCAAGTCTCCCGTTTTGGCCGGGAAACTACCGTATTTTACCCCTCTTTCCCGTCGTGATCCCGAATTATTATTTTCCCGGAAATCTCCCGTATTATATTATAAAAAATAAAAAAAACACATTCCAGTGCCTCTGTCACTAGCCTCGCGAGAACTGCCACCTGCAGTTGCCTCGGTGGCAGTTCTCGCGATGTTAGGGCTGGTGGCGCGGTCGAGAACAAACCCGGAAAAACACAGATGGATGTAACGAGAAGTAACGAGAGAGGACGCGTCCCTGCCAAAAAAGTTAAGACTTCGTGTAAATATGTTGAAAAATGGGACAGCGAATTTACTTTCCTAAAGTTTATTACGCGTTTTTTAAGATTTGTAACTGCGACTTTAGTGTCTCTCTCTCATGGGGGAAGGAACGATGTCCGTCAGCATGAAAAATCCGTCAAGCACAAAGGTAAGCCTGTCAGATTGTGATCACATAACTGGTTTGAAAGAGGCTGATAGGTAGTTATTTTAGATTTCTTGTAAACCTGTCTTAAAATGTAAGGGGTCCTGGACTTTGCAGGGGTCTGCAACCTGCGGCTCTGGAGCCACATGCGGCTCTTTGGTCCCTCAGCAGTGGCTCTTCCAAGCTTTGATCAAAACTAACTTTAAACTGAATTTTATTTGTTCTTATAACAACAAAAAGGGCTAGTTTTAGCAGTTTTTCCTGTCATTTCCTTTGCAAATGTGTGAATACTAGAACTAATAGAAGGAGTAAAACATAAGTTAACTTTATTTATTCGAAGTAGGATATTTAATTTTTCCACAATTAAAATAATTTACCTAGACCTGCATAGTTTATTATTTTATTTTTTAATTGGGAAAGATCACATTATTTTTCCTTCTTTATGATAATCTGGTCTTTTTTAGTCTAAAATGTAAAAATATCAACAAATCATTAGATATTTTCAGCTTTACAATGGCCAGAAAACTACAGGTCAGAAAATTGTCCTTTAACAAACTTAAAGTGGTCTGTGGGCCACCAGTTGAGAATCCCAGTTGTAGCAGGTATTGTGGCTCCGGAAACGTTTAATTTAGTGAACAAAGGGGCAGAAATGGCTCTTTTGATCATAAAGGTTGCAGATCCCTGGGCTAGTGGGATGGCTCGGCGTACCCGGCAGAAAATTTCCCTTATTTTTAAATCCAAAACTTGACAGGTATGTCAGAGACACCTGGGCTCTCATTACACCTGAGCAGTGCCACAGACTGATAGACTTCATGCCACACCGCATTGCTGCAGTAGTCCAGACAAAAGGAGCCCCAACTCAGTATTGAGTGATGTACATGCTCATACTTTTCATGTTCATACTTTTCAGTTGGGTCTTAGTAATATTCTGAAATACTGAATTTGAAGTTTACATTAGTTGTCAGTTAAAACCATCAACATTTAAGAAATAAACATCTGAAATAGGTTAGTCTGTGTGTAATAATTATTAATCTTTATTTAACCAGGCAAATCTCACTGAGATCACAAATCTCTTTTGCAAGGGAGGTCTGGGCCGGAAGGCATCCTAACATGTATGCTTTTGGTCTGTAGGAGGAAACCCGAGTACCTGGAGAAAACCCACGCAAGCACAAGAAGAACATGCAAATTCCACACAGAAAGTGCCCAAATCCAACCGGAGATCGAACCCGGGACCTTCTTGCTGTGAGGCAACAGTGCTAACCACTAAGCTGTCATGCTGCCAGATCAAGAACAATGAATGTTCAAATTAATTAATTAATATACTGTAATATACAAGTTTCACTTTTTGAATGGAATTACTGAAATAAATCAAGTTTTTCATGATATTCTAATTTTATGATCAGCACCTGTATATGCTTCCATTACATTAGGTTATTAAACGACATGGGAAACATTTTCATTGTTATGCCGATGATGAAACCCAATGAATCCAATCAGCTACTTAGACTACCGGCACAAGCATGATCTCTCCAGTTTTAGCTTCTCTCCATCGGCTCCCTGTCAAATCCAGAATTGAAATTCAAAATCTTACTTCCAACCTAGAAAGCTCTCAATAACCTAGCTCCATCTTATATTACAGATCTTTTGCTCCATATTTTAACTAACAGAACACTTCACTCTCAGACTGCAGGTTTACTTGTGGTTTATAGTCTCCAAAAGAAAAATGGGAGGAAGATCTTCCAGTTATCAGGCTCCTCTCTTGTGGAACCAACTTCCAGTTTCTGTCCATGAGGCTGACACATTGTCCAGTTTTAAGACTGGGATTAAGACTTTCCTCTTTGATAAACACTATAGTTAGGATTGAGTTGAGTTTCCTGAGCTGTCCCTTAGTTATGCTGTTGCAGACTGCTGGAGGACAAATTGACCACATTTCTTCACTCCGCTGCGGTCTTTTAATTTCTCTACTCTACCGGTTTGTATTTGTAGTTATTTTTATCTGAACGTGTATTAGTTATTTTTTGGTCTTTCTTCCAATAGAAAGTTCATCTGGATGTGTCATTCTATGTTTGTTTCTCCTTCAGGTCCTCTCAAACCCAGCCGGTCGAAGTAGATGGACGCTCGTCTTGAGCCTGGTTCTACTGGAGGTTTCTTCCTGTTAGGAGTTTTTTTTTTTAAATTAATAATAAATAAATAAAAAAGGAGTTTTTCATTTCCACCGTTGCCTTTGTGCTTGCTCAGGATGGGAAACTGACGAAGTGAAGATTCAACACAGTCTGCTGGCTTCCTTAGAGAACTTTTACCAATTGGCTTTTTGTGTGAATGTTTCTGTTCAGTGTCCTGAGATGACTTCTGTAGTGATGGCGCTATATAAATAAACTGAACTGAATAGATTTTAAAGCGTAGGAGAAAAAGAAAACTACCGTCATCTTCAGAGAAGAGGTGGAGAACTGATATTGAAGCTGACATCAGCCAAGTCCTCCTTTGGCTAAGTAGCTCCATTTGTGATTTTCATTTATTATTACAGATATTCTAACATTTTTAATGAAGCACATTTTTGTGGTTGAACTTGAGATTTATTTTTTTATGTCCATCATCACCTTCAGTCACTGCTGTAAAGCAAATTTCCCTGCAACAGACACAAAGGTCTGAACTGACTAAATCCTTCTCGATTCACAGGAAAAGCACTTTGTGCAGTTTATTTGCACAGGTTCAATTGTTTTTATGTTTAGGAAACTAGAATATGCCAATTTTGCTTCTCTATTCTCAATACATAGTTCTTTTCATCATTTTCCATTTCTAAAAGTAACAAAAGCCAAACTCTTCCAGACTCCACAGAAACCTGTTGTAGTAACGTACCTCAACAGGTGCCTGGCTGCTCATGTTTCGACATCTCTCAAGATCACATTGGCAGTTTTCTCCACAAGCCATCTTCCCTTTGCGACACCTGCAGTGCTTGTTGCTGCAGCGACCTTTACACGAACACTGAAGACACAAAAGATCAATGGAAACAAAAGGGCGCATGAACTTTAACAAATTGAATCGAGAGGTGGCCCAGTGAGGTTAACGTTGAAGACATCTTATTTAAAAAAAACACTATTTCTAAATAGAAAATGCATTAATAAAGTACAAATGGAGGATCTATGAAATGAATAAGTTTACAAACTATGACTGATTTCACAACCTGAAAGGCCTTGTGTGCACTACTCCAGAATATGACTAAATAAAATAAAAAACTTATCCGTCTAAACAATTTGAACAAAGGTGCCAAAATGCCATTGTTGCACATTAGGTGGTATGATCATCCACATCGACAGCAAATCAAATACAGAAAAAGAACGTTATACTAAAACTAGGCTGCTACATGATTTAGTCAGAAAGGCTCCAAATTTGGTCTAAACAAATGCACCAGAAATCCTTTTACCGCATTTTCCGCCCCATAAGTCACTTTTTTCATCATAGTTTGCATGCCCTGCAACTTATAGGCCGAAGCAACATATTTATGTATTTTAGCCCATATTTGTAAACCATTTTTTTGGCTTAGATATGACCGTTTTCATTCATTCTGACAGAAAAAAAAGTACCACTTTTAGCCACTTGATGGCATCAGAGTAGTAGTAGCAGCAGTATGGCAAGCCATTGTATCATGTAATAGTTAAACATGGCTATGATGACAAACTCAAAAAAAAGTTCAAGACAGAAACTGGACTTTATTACAGTACTTTGTTTCGTTTTTTTCTTGAACTTTTTTGAAATTACCATTTCCTGGATGACGGAGAATCTTCACCAGCTATTAATGACACAATCGGCCTGCCATATTATCCCCACCTTCATTCTGCTCGCTGCTTGGACCGACCATCAAACCAGCTGCACCGCCCCAGCAAAATGCAGCTGATTTGTGTTAATCTTGTTATATTCTTGTTAAAGTCCTCCCGTGCACGCTCCCACAGCCCCCATTTTGCAGCTCATCGATTTTTGACACAACACTGGTCCACATTTCCGGGTTGTCAACAGTGACGCGTTACAAACACGACATGTCAGCGGTGACACAATAGATGCGACGTATACGGCGGAAAATATGGCAATTTATTTTTTTGTTTAAAATTTCTCACCAAACCCCAGTTTGCAGCAGAAAATCCGTTTTTAAAAACGTCAAAAGTAGTGCAGGAGGGACTGAATTAAAAACATTTGATAAGAATGGAAACCTCCTCCCTGGACTGCCACCTTACTGTGGTGGAGGGTTTCGAGTGTCCCAATGATCCTAGGAGCTATGCTGTCATGGGCTTCATGCCCCTAGTAGGGTCACCCAAGGCAGAGAGGTGAAGGACCAGACAAAGTGCAGCCCAAAGACCCCTATGATGAGTTCAATTAAAGAAAACAATGTTCCTTCGCCC